>JABFFF010000106.1:0-213335 GCA_013623665.1 Fusarium sublunatum
TAAATATATAAGCTATAGCTATCTAATGGTTTATAATAACCTATAGGAGTAATATTACTGATCTAGGCATTAATAAGGTATTATTAATATATTAATAAAGACTTACCTATACGACCAGAATCACTCTATTATCCCTAGATCACCTCTTTATCCTTAGATCTAGTAATATACTTATAGTTTGTATTAAACTGGAAGGTCTTAAGCTTACTAGAGCGGAAGAGTTCGGCCTATTGGCGATAAAAATAAACAATAAGGAAGTTAATACTATTATCGAAATAGATCTATATATACTTTAAGGGATTAATAAGGCATTAGTAATAGACTATTAAGGCCTTTAAAATAGCTTACCGCTCCAGTATTATTTAAGTAATAATTCTGGTATTTATAATATAGACCTAGCCTAGACTGCCCTGCTGGGAAATAGATTAAGGTTTAGCGGTGAAGTATATCCCTTAGCTGACCCTAATTAGCCAGGCTTAGATAGAGACCAGCGAGGGATATGGTCTTATAGCGGTTTATTAAGTCTTAGATTGTAGTTAACTTAAGCCAGTATTCTATTTAGTTTATATTAGTAAGGCATTAAGAAGGAGTTAATAAGGCATTACTAAAGTATATATAATATGTTAGGCCTACGGCCCATTTATTATAATATATTATTTAGCTCTGTTATAAGCTAGACTGGTACCTTTGACGGCGGAGGTAGGGGATAGCTATATCTCCCGTGAGAGGTTAGAATTATAAAAGGCTTTACTGGGTTAAGAGGAATATATATCTGAAAAACCATAGGGCATGCTGCTATAGTTATTTCGCCTGACCTAAAAGGAATATAAGTATAATCTAAAATGTATTAATAAAGCATTAATAATTTATTAATAATATATATTATTATACTTCTTCTTCTTCCTCTTTATTATATTAACTGTTATATAGCCTTTAAATACTGGCTCTTTATCTTAATTAAGTGGCTCTAGGCGTGCTTTAATTAAAGCCTTAAATAGATAATAACTATTTAGTATAATAGTATTCTAATATCTATTTCTAGGTTATAAATTATAGTATTATATAAAGTATTATTATAAGCCAGATATAGACTATAAATTATTAATAATATATTATAAAGGAATTAAAAATATTTTACTTAGGTTTACTATTTATAAAAGTATAATATATATAATAGTAATTAGCCTCCTATAGTGGCTATATATACTAGCTGACTTTTATAGTCAGATAGAATACTTAAGATCTATCTAAGATAAGATATTAATAACGCCTTATTAATCTATTAGTAATACCTTATAATATAATATTACATTTTACCTCCTAGGTATTAATCTGCTTATTAATCTCAGCCTAAAGACTTTAATACTATAGGGTAACCTCTATATAATAATAAGACTTTAGATAAAGATCTAAGTCTTTATAGATCTTAACCCTATTATATTTATATTTATAATATTAGACTGGTATTCCCTCTAAAAGCGCAGAGGTTATTAGCTTTAGTCCTATTACCCGTTCGGTACTATATTAGATCTAAATATATTAATAACCTATTAATAATGCCTTATTAGGCTCTTTTACTTACCTATTTAATAGGCCTTTATTTTTCCCTTTTATTAAGCCTATCTTATAGAATAATATATATAATACTATTAAGAGTTAATTTAGGCCAATTAGGCACTAATAGTATATAGATAACCTAATTAACCTATATAGCTAAATTATAAATATTTAATTAGCCTAATTAGGCTAAATTAAATAAGATTAAAATAAGATAGTCTACTTTAAGCTTAAATATATCTATCTAATAGGTTAATAAGGCTTTATTAATATATTAATAATACTTTATTACCTTCTGTCTCTTTTCTTTAAGCTCCCCCCCCGGTAATTACTATTAAAGGGACTACCTAATCTATACTATTAGGTTATTATTTCCTAGAATAATTAGGTTATCCTAGCCGATAGGGGGCTCCTTATAACTTACTATAATCGGTCTATATAAGTTTATAATATATTAATAATAGTTTATTAATTAATAGTTATATAAAATAAATATAGATCTAGGTTTTATTTACTAAAACCTCTAGAAGTTATAACCTAAACCTATACTCTATATATAGCGCCCCTTTAACCAATTATATGCTTTAAAGGCATAGGCCGGGTCAGTTATTTTCCGACCTATATAAACTCCACTAAGTGGAGCATAGGTGCAGGTTATATACCAGGGCACACACCGGGTTATCTACATCCACCCACGTGCTGTCAAAACAACGGATATCCCTTTGTTTCGCGTTTCGTAATACGTCATAGCAGACTTTCTTGCTGCGTTGTCTTGGTTGTTGATCATTATTAAGGCTATTGTCGCTTTGAGTTCTGAAACAGTAGTGCATAATAGGTTACATCCGCGTGGCTATCGAGATGGAAATACGCGGATCTTGGGTCTTTGAAGTATTGGCTTCTTTGTCAAGCCATTCTTTACATGATATCGTGTGCTTTGACCAATCTCCCACTTAGCCTGGCACACTCTTAACATATGACCAAGGTCGTGAATAGGGTGTCACACAACTCTTATTAGTTAGCATTAAGTTGGATGCGAGTCGCAGATCACTGAGAATTGAGATATTTTCAACAATTTCAGTGCATCCCTCGAGCACAGCTTACGTCCAACTCAACGTCATCCGCCGCGTAACTACTGGCCTCCTCGTCTACTTCTCGCTTTTCTCCATTGCCAGGTAGCAGGGTCATTTCGCAAGCTTAACCTCGGTTTGTGCCATGGGCTGATGGATCAAAGGATGGGCAGGGGCTGGTGGATCAGCGCGATGTGACAGTTGATCCCAGCTTGGCGACGTTGAGCAGCGCCAAATTGGATACGACGATAAGCTTATAAATAACAGACCGTTACTCGAAATTAATTAAAGAGATTAACTCAGTAGTCAATAGCAAGTGCAAAATATGAGCGATGAGTTAAACATACAAATCACACCTACCACCTACTTCTCGCAAAAGAAAAAGAAAAAAACAACCAGAATTTAGGACCTTTCTGTTTATATGTGATAGAAATACAAGGTATTCATAGTATAGAAGCCATAACACTGTTTTGGATAATAAGAAGTCTTGTATTGAGTTACACGGAATGCAATGAATAACATCTTTGGTTTCTACATTGACAGACGAATTGGGCTTTTCAGTTATTCATCTAAATCCGTGGATGTATCCAAATGAGGACTATCATATATCTTCATAAGAACTGTCGCCGATTCTATAGATTTTTGCTATCCGGCACATGAGGCTTTCAAGATTATGAAATAGGCATGATATTTACTGGATCCTCTGATCCATGTCACGATCCCTTATAGATCAATGATCAATCCGACTCTGGAACGACTGAAGCTTATCAAGGTGCAAGGTTGGAGGCTAATGTCTGCGTGTGATAGGTAGGTACCCTGAGTTGAACTTTGAAAGCGCTATACAAAGAATTAGTATGCAAATAGATTAAATACTAAAAAAGTTCTTCACAAGATTGGCTTCCTTTTGCTTTCTCCAGTAAACGGATCAGGATTGCACAGGTGGTATGTCCTTGTTATCGCTAGGTTGAGAGATAGCAGCGTTGATGTCTCTTGACTTGTTGGTCATTGCTTGGTGACACTGCCCAGTCAATCATGAATCAGTATATAGAATCTGCAAATGTACGAAACAATATTACTTTGGTGTTCAGTATTTTTATCTAAACCAGTATATCTAGCTATAACATTAGGATCTACTAATCTGCTGACAGAGGATATTCTACAGGTCTTCATTTCGCGATTCTTCCTTCTTAGGAACACCATCAAGACCCTCAAATAGATCAACTCCCCAGCCCTTTCCAGGGTTGAGCAGTCGGTACTTTCGGTCTTGAGCCTCAACTTGTGCAAGCTCATCATCGGTGAACTCGATCTTCTGAGAGCCAAAGTTCTCATCAATGTATTTTTCATGTGTGCTCTTTGGGATAACGATAGTGCCTCGCTGCTGTCCCCATGCAAGCACTGTCTGGGGGACTGTAGCGTTCTTGCTCTCGGCGAGCTTCTTCCAAAAGGCATCATCCAAGATGCTGGGGATGTCCGGAGCGTACGTAGGGTTGGTGTTTGCGAGGGGTGAGTACGCAATGACTTTGATGTTCTCCTTGGTGTGGTAGTCGACAAAAGCCTGTTGCTGTAGGTAGGGATGTGTCTCAAACTCGTGGGCGTAGGGACGGATAGTGGCAACATCGAGAATCTTCTTGATGTCCTTGGGAGAAAAGTTGGATACGCCAATGTGGCGAGTCAAGCCAGCACGTACAAGCTCCTCCAGGGCAAGCCAGGTGTCGACGATCGAAGTATCGTTGTCTAGCTCCTTGGTACCAGGGACAAAAGCCACAGGCCAGTGAATCAGGTAGAGGTCAAGATACTCGATGCCGAGATCGGCGATGGACTTTTCAATGGCCTTGCGCACCAGCTCAGGACGATGATCCGTGTTCCAGAGCTTGCTAGTCACCCAGATCTTGTCTCGAGAGACACCAGAGGCTTTGATGCCCTCACCAACTTCGTGCTCATTACGATAGATTGCGGCAGCATCGATATGTCTGTAGCCGGTTTTGAGGGCGTACTCAACTGCATGAGCGACCTATAAGTTGGTCAATATGCTGCTCCAGTATCTATGGACGGTAATATGCTTACGTTTCCCTTTTCTGCCAGCCAGGTTCCCAGACCAAACGAAGGGATCTCGTGGTGGGTGCTGTTGCTCACAGGCAAAGCGGAGGGCTCGGATGACGTGGCCATGGTGAGTAGAGTATACGTGACTAAGCTCACAACTGAGAGAAAAGAGAATGCTTTGATGAAGCCCATTTTTACAGGTAGTCGTCCTAATTATAGGCGACTTTTTGCACGATTGTTGTTGCTCGTACGAGGATTTTGATGGGTTTTCGCCTCAGCAAAAAGATGCTGATAGTGGGTTACTCAGCACGACATGCAGGGGTTTCATGGCGTCATTACATAATCCTTGGCAAGTGCCGAAAGTGAATGACGACAAGTACTTGGATCAAGCTTTGCTGGGATGAAGGATGAATATGATATCTGTCGGCATTTAGAATTGTCTAATAATTCACCAGCATTTTTGAATAGATACTACTCGTTCTACATGAATATTGGTAATCCAGGTATGGGAGGTAATGTGCCCAAGCCATCAGACCAGTTAGTATCGGCTCCGATAATGACTTTGACTCATTTTGTGAGTCGCTGAGTCTCAAGGCCCGAATGATAATCTTCGGTTTTTACAAGCAAACTCACTCACTGCGATAAGATATGGTCAAGGACGTGACATTGCGAGAAAATCAAAGTTTTATTTTTAGTGTCCCATAGGCACAAGCCAACCCATCTAGAGATAGCTCCGTCTATAACCATTCCAAGACCCAATGACGCCATGACATGTCGCGTACTAAATGTATATGTATTGCTAAAGAGATCGTACAGTGGCAGTCTAGTGACCACCAGCAGAGTTGGCGTTGTCAGCGCAAGACCAGGCGCTTGAACCACCATCAGCCTTGAAGGTGTTGTTAATACCAACAATGGAGCCGTAGGTACCGGCAATCATCATAAAGGTACCGGCAACGATGACAAACACACTCCAGCCAACCATAAAGCACCACTTGGCAGTCTTGGTCTTCTTGCCCTCGGTCCAGTTGTCGTACAACCACATAGCACCATAAGGCTGGAAGCACATCAGCGTGCCGAGCAGAGCACCAATGAGAGAAACAAGGCCGCCGAAGACGGGGATGGCGCTGGCGATGATGTAGGCAATGATGGTAACACCTCCAGTGCAGGCCAACCAGGTAGACCAGTGAACGATGCCGTTAGAGTTGAGGTGCTTGGTACCGCGGAGGAGACGGATGAAGAGGTACTTGGCGGGAATCTTGTTTGATGTTAGTAAAGATATGCTATATCAGGCTCGAGGATCACTCACGTGTGTCATAAGCATGGCAGTAACGATAAGACCTGGCAGGGCAAATCCGTAGCAGACCTTCTTCATGAGGATACCAGCAGATCCGAGAGCGGGGGAGGCGACGTAAGAGCCACAGTAGTAGTAAACCACAATGCCGATAGTGATATAAGTAACGGTCACGATCGATTGGCAGGTCAAGAGAGATCGGCTGTAGTGTTCGGGAACTCGCATCTCTGCAGCGATCTGGAAGAAGGCCGGAGTGCCGGAAAAGGCAAAGATGTGAGAAGAAACAGCAGAGATGCCGTCGACAAAGGATGGGTGGTTGATGATCTTGTAATCAGAGGTCCAGTGGCCAGTCTGGGGAGCAGCAGCAGGACGGTCCTGAACACCAACGGCGACGGTGACACAGAAGACTACAAGAGTTAGCATCACTATAAACCCAAATCAAGTTGCTGTACTTACTGGCTGTCATGATGCAGACAAGACCAATCCACGCAAGCCATCCAATCTTTCCCAAGGTGCGGATACTAGCAAAGGAGAAGCCAAGAGCAGCGGCGACGGCGACGAAGGCAGCTGTGCAAGTGGCGTGCGAAGAGACAGAGTTGAGACCGATTGAGATTCCGAGCATTGCTGAACCGGCGACGAAGATCCAGTCTGGATGTCATTAGTACAAGTGCAGCGACATGTAACGAGTATACTTACACAACATGAAGACAGTCGCGAGAACTTCACGTCCGATCTTGCCAAACATGATATATCCGGCGTCATCGATACCGTACACCTGAGGGTGACGGCGCTTAAACACACCAATCTGGTAGTCGGACCAGGTTGTGATAACCGCGACGACAAGAAGGCAGATGATACCAGGGATCATGCCAAGCGCGTCAAACGTCTGGGGAATCGATAGCACGCCCAGGCCGATCTGAGTCTTGGTCATAAGCGCGACGGTGGCAATCCAACCGACCTGAAGCCAAGATCAGTATATGTCGAGACAGGCTTGGCAGCTGCAGGGTTGTATATACATTACGGTAGTTGGGTCCTCCCTCTGAAACCTCTCCAAAAACAGCATCGTCGATAGTCTGGCCATCTCGTGATGGACTCTGCTGAAGGTGGTTGCCCTCAAAGTCGCTGGGCAGCTCGTCCTTCTTGGTCGTCATCTTGAAAGTGTATGATGAGAGACGAGGGACCGGGTATGGCTGGTTTGTATGTGTCAAGGAATGGGTTAATAAAGAGGAGATGAAATGGGGAAAGTTTTTAAGGAATCTGGGGAAGATGGAGACAAAAGTCTTGGGAGCTCCATGTCTTTTAAGCTCGAGTAACTGTTGAGTCAAAGAAACTGATTTCCCCGGATTATACTTGATCGAGACTATCTAGCAACTCCACAGTTGCTCCATAATCCTATCAACCGGCCTTTCTTCCTGGTCAGAGATGATCGGGGCCGTGGGACCTTGGTCCGGGTGTGGTTTTTGCGTACATAAACTGGGGAACCACGGATCCTAGTCTGCAATGAGACACTGGCCCAATGATGGTCTGTATTATAATAACTCAATCTTTGCTCAATGTTACTTTGCAAGATAAGAGAGTCTTGAGATATCGAAGCGAGCTGACCACGGTAATTGCTGATTGTTTGTTCCTTGGCATTGTATCTGCCGTTGAAGAGGCTCTCAGCTCGTCGTTGCACACGTCGCGAATAACACGGCAACAAACTACACTCTAGTCTATGATGAGATTATTAGCGGCTTGAGGCGAACCCGATGACATCCTCCCAACGGCAACACCTAGAGTAGTCTACAAACTCTGCAGAAGCTCAAAACTTTCAGCGTTGCAGCCAGAGAGAGAGTGTGTGTATGTGTGTCATTTTTGCCTGCTCATAGCCTCGTATTGTACATGCAAGATTACCGGACTTCTTGAAACACCAGCACAGATAAGACGTGACGCGACTAGGGACGAAAAGCTTATGATCCACTATAGAGCCGACTCTCCGCCTGGCTCTGTATCACTGTTGCTGATCCTCTGGGTTCGGTTTCTCGGTGTCCCATACCGGTCACGCTAGCGCAGTTTCGCCCCCCCCGGATACGGAGTCGGCGCCGTGCGAGAGTGTGATTATTATATGAGGCAATTTCCTAAAGAGTTTTCTTTTAGCTAATAGCTGCTGCTATGAGGCATTTGAATGCGTTATTCCCAGGGCCTAGAACCGCGGACCGGACCATTTCCTCAGATCATGGACTATGATGACATTGGGTTGCACGTCCATTCTTCTAGAAGGCTCGGCTGCAGCGGCTTGTCGCGTAAAGTTGCTTTGTTTCATTCTGGAAAGAGTCTGGAATGTCGGGACGAAGCTTGGCATGCTTGTCAGGCACCTGATGTTTATATATGCCCGGGTGATCCGGTCGATCAGAGGCTGTGATCTAGATTTCTTGGACGAGGACTTGTCGCCGATTAGCTAACATATCGCATTACATAACTGCTATTCGGAGCATCCACCTTGATAACAGGATTGTCCTGCTGGATGGAGCCTGTATCAAGCTAGCATCTCGACGCGAGGCCCCCTTATAACGCAGTCCGAATTTCCGTATCAAGGTCGGGTATTCGGAGGCTGGGTACTGAGTATCCATCGGACACGCCGAGCCAACCGCGAGTCAGGTTTGCTTATTATTTAACACGGGGATTGACTCCGACCCCAGAATAATCCTGCACTTTAGTCGACCAATTAGTTCCGCGTTTCACGACACGAAATGCCAGTTTCGCCCTGTCATTTTTGCTTTTTAACGTGTCCTTTTTGCTACCTCGTCTCGTGTTGAGAATGCGTTATATAAACGCACTCGGCATCCGCGAATGTAACCACTCATCCCTCGACATGGGTCGCTATGACCGAGCTTGGACCTTTTGTCAGGCGTCAATGCTGCTGGAGCAGAACAATCCAAGGGGCCTTGTCTAACGAGTACGTACGCGTCAAACTCAAGCTTGTTCTCGGTGGCAAGCTTTTGACGGTCCATTTGTTCGGTTATCTTGACCAGGACGGAGGATCTCTCAAGGATGCCAGCCAAGAAGAAGCATAGAATGACCCGACCTGTTTTCTACGAGCTGAACAGAGGTAAAGGTTCCAGGAGTATGATGTCAGGCAAAAATTGTATTATGGGCGACTTGGTCATCTACCCCGGCAGATTCAGAACCCGCAAACTACACGCTCCACCAAACCTCTAAAAGGATACGTGGACCGAAACCTTCGTCGGTGTCTGCCATGGTGGATTATTTGCGCGTACATAAACTCGTTGCAGAACAGTTCGGATCTTGCTGCATATCAGAGACATATATGTTGGCGAGGTTATCCTGGTTGTGAGCCCATCAAGAAGTCATATCATCCGATTGCGAGTTTCAGCAGGGCGGGCTTCTGCAGTCTATGCTCCTGTGGCAACTTTGCATATGCATCCGTTTCCTACTAAGGTAGGCAAAACTCGTTCCGGCATCTCCTTAGCTTACTAGACGGATATTATGTCTGGACCACTGTTTTGTTCGTTACCCGGGAATACGTAGTTTGCTGTCAGCAGGCATATCACACACTTTTCGCTCCGTTCAAGCATATCTTAGAAGAAGCGGAAAGAAGACCATTGTTGACCGCAAACATCATAGAAGCGTCAGATATTGAGCGTGTGCTATTGCGTTGTTTTTTTTTGTCGATTCTCGGGGAAGCGAATGTCAGACCTGGTCTTGTTAAAGTGGAACGTCTATCGGAAGCATGAAGCCATCAGATGCAACTCACCGGAATAGGAGGGAGGTAAGAAAAATGCCAGTGGCGTGGATTCATAACTTGTGATCAGTCACAGAGATATTTTCGATTTGATATGCCATGGCTGATCAGTCTAGAGCATTGACTGCTACGTGCTTGCTATCTTGCTTGAAGAATTGATACCTTCTAGTGGTATTTGAGAATTATTCTTGTTTGGCTGTCATGAGCGTATGGACTCTTTCTGTAAGTACAATATGGGTGTTTGGTTTTATGACCTGGAGCCTGTTCTTCTGTTAGCAGTAACAGCTCCAAGCATGTCAGTTTGCAGTGTGTTTGCCATATTGGATATACATATTAAGCAAGTTTGTGTTTTAAATATAATAATTAGTAAACCTTGTATATATCAATAAGTATTTGCTGCACACAGACGATAGTTTGCGTCATGGTTTCAAGTCATATTCTATTTATTAGAAATAATAGGGCTATGTGTAGACTATGCATCCTTGCTATAACTATTCAAGATAGCTCATATTTTAAAGCAAAGTCTCAAGTACGATTCGTCTCCTTTATAAGCAAGTCACGTAACATGTGGTGGATGCAGCATGGGCTTTGTATATCAACGAATGGCTGCTATCCAGTCAGACAAAGAGTGATACTGGGCATAACTAAAAACTAAATAACTGATAGATTGACATCACTAAATATGCGCCCGGTTATCGCTCACTCTTGCAGGTCCAGAGAATAAGACCCTAACTCGTCCCTTGATCCTATTAGCTTCCATCATCCCGATCAGATCTGGAATATCATCCAACCGCTTGAAGGATACCGTAGGCTGGATACCATTCTCAGCACTAAACTCAACGCACTGCTTCAGGTCCTGTACTGTTCCATTGTTTGAACCCCTTATAGAGTAACGACCAAAGCTGACGTCGAGCATAGAGAAGCGAGGTTCCTCAACTGGGATGCCAACGACCATGAGAATGCCTCCTCCTCGGATCAAGTAGCGCATGTTGACATAGGCCTCTGCTGATGCTGTAAGGTTCACGGCTGCATTGACACCACCAGGGCAAATGGTCTCGATTTCATCCAAGTATTTCGGATACGTCGTGGCGTCGAAAGTGAAGTCAGCCCCCGCTGATGTGGCTGCGTCTAGTTGCTCAGGCTCTGTATCAATTGCGATAACCTTGAGACCCATGGCTTTGGCATATTGAATACCCAGTTGGCCAACTCCACCAGCCCCAACGATCGCTAACCAGTCGCCCTCGTTCATTTCTCGTCTGCATGCACGGATTGAGTTGAAGGCTGTCACGCCCGCGCAGCACAAGGGAGCCGAGGACGCGACGTCGAGGGAGCGAGGCAATTTGACGACGTTGCGAGCCTTTACAACCACATACTCTTGAAAGTACCCATCACTGGTGAAACCCTGTGCTACCATCTCCGGGCAGCCAATAATTGACCTTCGGTGCGTCAGTTCCACTGGCCCTCACACGCTTGGCCAGGTTACTTACCATGTTGTGCAGTCCCTGCATTTGCCGCATCCACTAGAAGCCAAGAACCCTACAGGATCTCCTTTGGTAAAGGATTCCAGAGCTGCCGCTTCTTCGCCAACCTCTGTCACATAGCCGGTAGCTTCGTGACCAATCGTTGTTGGTAGCTTGACATCTTTGGTGATACTGAAATCGGGTTCCAACACCAAGCAGTCTGAATGACAGCGATACGCAAAAAACTTGAATCAAAACTTCGGATGGGCCCGGCTCGGGTATTTCTATCCGATTGATTCGTAGATATCTCCCCTCAGGGTGATATCTAAGCTTGTTGTTAGCTGTTAAGCGATCACTTTTCTCACGATGGTGTGTCTGCTTACTGGAGAGCCTTCATTCCAGACTTGAGGAGATTCTTGGGACTGTGAGGTTGGTCTTGGTCTTTCATGATGCACCTCATTGATGCTCTGTATTGTGGTGAGGAAACTTAACTCTTTGCCACTTCTATAGTCTCAAAGCTTTGGTCTAGAGTATCATATATACATACAGATAGCGGAGGTTTTCTTGAAGTCAAGGGCCTATAGCTCCGCTCAGCCCTTTTTGTTGGTGGAAGAGGATGTGTTGGCATTGAGGTAAACAGTCGCAAACAATATGCAAACATACATCAGAATCGTCCTTTGGCGGAGTCCGCAATAGCCTAGGCCTAACTATTCTGAATCTTTGAACTGCCGAGCTACCTCCTCGTCGAATCATATGTATTCCTCCTGTGACATGATGGCATTCGTGCAGTAGAACAGCAGTGTAACGATCTCGACTGCATCGCAGCTCAGCAACAATACATTTCCAGGCTTCACTTGCTAAATGGCTTGCCCGCCTGCTTGATCACCCAATAAATGCTAACGATTGTACTTTTCTCAGAAGATAGGAATGTACACCAATTGAATGTCTTAGGCAAGCGACACCAGCCGTTATGTAGTAAAATCAGCCATAAACTATCGAGAGCTGTTGCTGCAAGTCTGGTGAACATCGTTCTTGGCATATATGTGCCGGCAGGCCTCGGTCTCGTACCTCATCTTGAGTTGATACACAACTCAACCTCTTATTGCCGAAACTTCTCAGAGTGATGCCTTTGTCCCACGGATACCTCAACAAAGTCTCAAAGCTAGGCAAACGTGCAGGCACAATGCCAACTGATGGTTCAACCAAAAAAACAGGTGCCCACGCAGCCCATTAGATACAGGTCTGGGACGGGCTTCACGAGCAATTGGTCAAGGAAGTTTTGACTCCACCTGGCTACTTAAGTTGCATTATGGAGGCTTGGCAGCAGAAAACAGTGAACTCGGTTGTCATCTGACCGGTATGCTCTGGAAACAGAATCAATCGGCCTTGATAGGTGGGCTATGAGTAGGACCAGGTTAAAGATGTCAGGTTACAGAGCATGCTAGGGGGAAATAGCCGACAATATTTTCATGAATGTGTCACAGGACTGTGAAAAACTCCAATGTTGGTTGTTACACCTTTGTGAGTGGAGTGCTGGAGAGAACCAACAAGCAGCTTGAAAGCCGTATACAGTGTTGGTAGCTATCCTAAAACCCTTGAAAGTGGTCTGTTCGACCTCCCAACACCAAGATTCCCTGTCAGATGTCCACAAGATATCCACTTGCATCCCCGGCAGACGGTTGACTTCCGCGATATAGTGAAAGCTCTCATTCAGTAGCTATACAGAATTATTTCGTCCACTCTCTCGATACGAGTCCTCTCCGGTATCTGTTTAGCAAGCATGGGTTCCCTTCCCGACATCAAAGCTCAGTGTTATTCCCCGTCTCACCCCTCTTGAACAAATCAGTCCTCGAGGATGGGTAAGTTATCTCTTTCCGATCGAGTTACAAGACTGTTACGATCCTGAAGAGATCACCGGTATCCTACGCAGAAGGTTGGAGCGAACCAAGCAGCGCTTTCCGACACTAGCTTGTGAGGCTGTTCCTGATCTTGAAGTTGGCTTATCACTGATGATGAGATCGAACCCATCATCATCAATGATCTGAGAAAGTCTGAACGGTTCACCAGTACCTTTCCTCAGCTCAAAGCAAAGCATTTCCCAATTTCAGAGTTTCTTCCTGAGTTGTTTACTCGAACAAGCATCTAGCCTGCTCCGGGCAGTCGAATGCCCGTCACCATTGTCCAAGCCAACTTTATTCCAGGTGGCCTAATCTTGAATTGGAATCTATTTCACTCGGTTAGCGACGGTCAAACATTCTACACGTGGATCCGAGTTTAGGCAAAGGAAACTCGACAAGCTCAAGGACTCGGTATCTTATATCCAGTCGACCTAACTAATCGCATCTTTACAGACAGACAAATCATCCATGATTCCCAAGATCTTCTAAAAGATAAATCAGATCAACTAAAAGACCATCCCGAGTATCAAATCCTTACTGACCCTGCCAAGCAACTAGCCAAGCTTGCCATAACAGATAGACACGTTGGTCAGATATTCTACTTCTCGGAAGAGTCTCTTCAACAGCTGGAAAAAGAAGCTACGCCGCAGAGGAATAATAGAGCCTATATATCTGCCAACGATACTCTTTCAGCTCTAATCTGGCGCGGTATTATGGCGGCTCAGTTTGACTATGACAAGCTTGAAGGAACCGAAAACTCAATCTACAATATCGCCATCGACGGCCGAACTCGAAGCAAGCCTCAGATTCACGAAGAGGCCATTGGCAGTTATCTCGGCTTTGTTCAAGTTGGAAAGACTATCCGAGAAATTATCAAAGGCGGTAACCTGGCCTCCCTATCACTTCTTATCCGCAAAAACATTCTTGCCATGGATAAAGACTCTTCAGGCTCCTACACCAATAACTTCATCTCAATAATCAATCAGCAGCCGGATGTTGGTACCCTCATCACTGCATCCTTTTTGGACGTGCCTGGCCAAAACTGCGTGCATACATCATGGGCAAAGTTCAAAATGCATTACTTAGATATGGCTCATGCTCTTGGGGGAAATATTAAGGCTATCCGGTGCCCTAGTGCCTGTATCTTGAATGGTATGCAGATTATGTTCCCACAGCATCCAGATAGAGGACGGGAGATGGTAGTAGGGATTTATGAGGACCGCTTAGAAAGGCTCTGTGCTGATCCGATCTGGTCCCGATATGCAGAGAGAAGGGAACATGATATAGAGGAAATGTTTAAAATTGGATGAATTGTATATTTGAAACTGTTTATTGGATCTGATAAAAGGATTATGAACCTATCAAATATACAAGGGTTCAGCTTTGGTGCCAGAAGTAGGAAGATACTGTGTCTAATTATAGTCATTACACATAATGCCGCCATGTAATAGTATTCTTACTCTGTCTCACTATACTCCCCAGCTTTTTAATAGGCAATATCTCTTGTTTATACTATTCTACATAACAAGACGTAGTTCAACTATAGCCTTCACCATATGACCTATAGCTGCTAATAAATAGCATATGTGTTTCAAGGAAACCCAGAAATAACTTCGATATTTCGTCAACATTACTCACTCATAATTGTACTGAATTAATGTGCCTAGGGCAGTTCTGGTGGCTTGGGAGGTGCAGAGATAATCTTAAACTTTGTAGATTGTTAAAGATGGAATGGCTTAAGGATATATACTGAAATTTTCAGGATCTTCCCCAATAAAAACTCAGGCTTCATGGTCTAGAGGTATGATTCTGCCTTTGGGTTCATCTTCATTGGCAGAGGTCCCGGGTTCAATCCCCGGTGGAGCCCCTCAAGTTTATTTCTTTTGCTTTTTTACCATTTCTTGTCACGCACGACCTGGATTTGTTGCTTTTTTGTTCTGGACTAGCATTCTGGTCACATCCGCAACCGTATTCTAGTGGATAAAGTGGCGCGCAAACCAGCTCCAAGGCTAGACAACCCCGACAGAGTAGAGAATTAATATTAAACATAATAACAAATTGAAAAGTGGTATTACATACAAATTCAAACGCTGAATCCAAACCCTCGCTGTGAAACATTAAAAAATCCCAATGTGTCCAGTCCAACCCTGAGACCTATTATTCTTATATACACCTCAGAAAACGAGTCCATGAAGCCTCATGGTAAAGAAGGTGAAGAAAACTGCGCTGATGAAGAGGCAGATCATAGCAAGCCCCGAGACGAGTCTGGATCTTCTGGACAATGCCTCAGTTGTAAGGCTTGTTGCAGATACACCCGCTTCCAGTGAAGCAAGCTTTCGTTCAAGTCCAGCCTGGTACTCAAACTCTTGACTCTCATCCTTGTAACTAGAAGAAACAACTACTTCGTCGGTAAAGTGATCCGATGGTTTCGCGGCGTGATCCAGCACAAAGATCTCGTCCTCCAGGAACTGCTTAACGCCATCTTCCCATGGAGTCTTTTTGACAAAAAGGTTGATAACCGCTGTGCAACCATCAATGGCATTCCTGGCACCCACAATCTCGTTAAACGTCGTAACATCCCTCGGCGCTGGATCTCGCTCTCCGTCCTTGTCGTCGTAATGTGAATGTCGATCGCCATCTTGATCGTTGTAGGTATGGAAGCAAAGAATCGATCCCCAATCGCCGTATGTGTCTGGTCGGAACCGTATGTAGCCAGCATTATCGCGTTCAATCATGTCAGAAGGGTTCCGGAGTCTTCTTTGAGTGTGTCCGAGGGCGTATGAGTCAGATATCATATGCAGGCAGACGCCAAAAGCGCGTTTCTGGATATCGGCTTTGGCGTACTTTGGGGTCGTGGCAAGTAAGAGATCGCGCAAGCTGTCTGACTCTGAAGGGACTGTGTCCTTGTCAAAGTAGCCAGGGAGAGCTTTCTTGAGGCTGTCCTTTTCAGATACACCTTGATCACCACATGCCAGTTTGTACATGACTTCCATCCAAGTGAGGATATTCTTGCGCGTCTTTTGGGGTTTCTCGCCCATCTTGGACCCCATGCCGTGAAAGAACTGGAGGTTGCCCATGTGTGATCTTTTCGTCATGCAGTTCTCCTCGCCAAACTTGAAAGCATTGAGCCACTCGATGCCGAGACCGAAAAGACGGTTATCTGTGGTTGCGTCCTCGAACAAGAGGCAAGACGGGTCATCGTTCCATACCACACCTCGAAAGAATTCCCACTCCTTGTCGTTGATGTTGTTGTATACGGTGCCTCTGGGGAATGTCATGTCGGAGTTGATAAAGGCGGCGACGACAATATTTTCATGGACGGGGAATTTGATGTCGAGCTGTGTGGGGAATGAGACACCGACGCCGATGTCATAGTTGGCTCGTACTTGATCGTCTTTTTCATCTGTGGATTTGTTTTTGACATCCATGCGAATAGTGACATTTGCTTGTACTGTCAGCATGATCGAGACAAGAAAGGCAAGGAATCTCACCTGTCAAAGGACTACCCCGTTCCTGTACATCTGTCACGTCGATCTGAAAGGCTTGAGAGCAATCGCGGACTTTAACATGGTTCTTGGAGAAGGGAAGGGCTGGACACTCGAAGTCGAGAGTGAAGCTCCTCCAGCCTAGACCGTGTCTTGCTTCATACTTGACCCATCCCTTTGACCCTCCCCAGCCTGGAGTGCGTGCGTTAGCGGATGGGGCAATCAACTACGGAGAAGGGGAGACTTACTGGGCTTTGCAAGGTGAATGATCTGCTCCGTTCCAGCTTCAATTAGGTTGAGAGGCTGACGTAATGGCCAGATGCCGCTCTCAAGGCCCGAGTTTTCGAGGAGGAGGTCTTGGTCTGACTGGTTGTTGACGCGAACATGACATGAGAAGTCCATATTGACGACGACAGATGGTGTTCAAGTTGAATAATTCCACAGACCACAGAGAGTTGGAAAGCTTTGGTATGGAATATGTTGCCGTGGGTGAGCAAGAGGCACAAGCTTGTGACTTGGCTTTCGCCTCAAAACGATGACGTCTATTTTCTGCTGAGAGCTTGAATCAGAAGCTTTGCTCCTCAGCCAATCAGTACTAAAGTCGATGATGCGGCGGGGCTGTTGTGCGCCCCCAGCTCAGCCCTCCAAGGCGAGCGACACGGCAGAACAAGATGCATCCGAAACACGTGGAAGACCCGTCTTTGACACTTTGTACACTGGTACTTTACAGTAAGCTGACGGCTGAGTAATAAACTTTTTATTGCCTCTATTGGTGTTGCCAAATTGGTCCAACGAGAACAGTTAAATAGACAACATTAAACATGTCACAGCCCTGGTCGCGTCGCGTATCAATTGATCCAAGATGACTTCGCCGCTACAAAGAATGGATAAAAACCCAGAGTTATCCTCTGTCATAGCTACCATGTAAAAGAAAATATTTCTTTTATTGGACCTTATTAGGCATAGTGTTGACCATATTGAGCAGTGAGCAGCGACGCAATTCTTTAGCTCGGACCTCACTCACATACAGGGTAGCAAACCAGCAATGCAAGGTGGTTATCGAATCCGCATGTAATAGACACCTAGACAATTCATGAACCATTTGGATAACGGCAGATTCTATTATTAATTTCCTCGTTTATGCCTGCACAGGAGTGTCCATACTGTTTTAATAATACAGGTGTCGACCCAGACGAGGTGTTGGTGAGCCCGGCGGTTAACGACTCCGCGTGGAGTATCGATATGCTGTGTGACCTCCCCGATGGAAAACATGCATTGTCTTCTCCAGCGATAAGGACATGATTTCTGTCGTTTTCGTGTATGTTAACAGGTATGACGCCTATAAAACAGATGGCCCATGATCGTTGTGCACGTATCTACGCTGCCTTATACAAGCTCCTGAACATGAATGCTTTATTTGTGAGGTACGGAATACAGATTCGGAGTTTATTACTCCGTGTTATGTACAGGGAGTCCTATATAAGCAAGGTTGCGTTGCATTGATCCCTGGGACTGCGGCTAGCTCCTCCGGGGACTGCCCCCTAGTTTCCGTGGTTTTCCATTCTATGTGCCAACTGCCAGGTCGCATCAAATGAAAGAAAGCAAAACAAACATTCTGTTCTAGAGCGACAATAGCCTTCAAGAGGCGTATCCTTCGAAAGAGACTAATTCCATACATCACTTACTGCTCCAACCCCCGGCCGAGCACGCACGAATCCCGGCATCCATCTCCAACGCAAACAAAGCGACCGCGCACGCGTTTCAAGACGCCCAGCTGAAATGATGCACCCGGAAGGAACCCAATTCGTCAACCCATGACAATATGGATGCTCCTTTTGATCGACACGTTGCCGGTCCATCTTCCAGCCTCGGTGCAGCTCAAGACACGCCTCGACCTGTTAAAGAGCAGCACCCAGCATTGAACGATAGCGGACGAGCTCTATAATCGACCCAGGGTGCCATCTGGTACCCGCCAGCGTCGCCCACGCGTTCAACGTCCTCCATCAGCATCACGGCAACACGACAACATACCTGTCGCGCCTATCAAGGGACATTGCATTTGGCCGCCCTTGCAAAGCCCATGTCCAAGATGAATACAATGGTACACAAGACCCATCCTCGTTACACCAAGTCACAACAGCTAACTTCCTCGTGAGACCATCCACACCCATTCAATCGACCTTGACGTATCACCACACTCGCGACATGCCCTCTGCCTCGGTTGACTCTGTATCTCCTGGGCCGCGCAATTGCCTTGCCCAGTGACAGGTTGCGCGTCATCACCTCCTTCGAACAACGCCGCGACGGCGCTCGAGATCAAACACCGAAGCGAATTCCTCGACTCCACGACAGTACCGCAAACGCCTAGACGTTCCTTTCTGCATCAAGCAACTGCCGAGACGCCGGAATGCGATGGAGGACCCGTCAACTCCCACGGCGACCGAGGATATTGCAATCAACATCGCTTGATACCTTCAGCATTATCAGCGTATCCTGAACAAGAAGCATGGTCGCGTATTGGCTTGATCAAACATGTTCCTTACACAGCTCTGTGTCAGGCTTCATCAGTTTCAACCGCGCCAGTAAAGCAACAATATCCAGTGGCATTTTCTCTAACCAATGTTAGGTATATAGCTGAATCAACTTGCCCGCCCAACCATTATTATCTTCATTATCGCTAACATTCTGTAGCCTGTCGCGAAAACGCCAACCCCCGCCCCGAACGAGATCAAGCATCCTCCGGCTTGCGACCATATACAACGTAAAACTTCTCATAGGCATGCATGTTCTGATCACACAAAGCCTTCCTCACGTCGACGAGATTCACCTATCAACCGTTAAATTCCATCGTCCGCAACGCAAATAAAGGAAAACATACCTCGATCTGTTCCTTGGTCCAACCCTTGACGCGATGCAGGAGGCCATAACTGAACGCCTGCAGCCCGTCGGCCACGTTGGCGTGCCACAACTTGCCGAACTTCTTGAGCCTCCGATTCTTTGGCCACCCGTTGATGGGAAGCTTGTACACCTTTTCTGTGACGTCGACGAACCCAGCCTCGATAAACCATTGCTTCATACTTGCAGGAAAGGTCAAGGGCCGGTCGGCTATGATACTTGCGTCAACTATGTTGTCGCACCACACTTTGAAGGCATTGTTGCTGTCCATGGAGCCGTCATCGCACTCGAGAAGGCCCATCAACTCTTGACACTCCATCCACCCGCCAGGCTTTAGCCGTTCAAAAGCCGGTTCGATGATCTGCGTCTTCATATCTGACCAGCATCCCAGCGTGGCTCGGGTGTGTATGAAGTCAAAGTTAGACCAGTCTCTGCCCTGAGGCCACTCGTCGGTTCTGTAACCGTCAGTACATCTGTCTGATTACGGGCTGAGCGAGCCACATACGCGTCGTCGATGATAAACTCAACGTTGGGTGGCACCAAGTCGGTCTGGATAGGTGATAGGTCTGTCCCGATGATCCGGGCTTCCGGATACTCATCGCCCATGTCGATTGCCCAACAACCCGACCCTGTAGCGATGTCAAGCACTTTGGTGGGGGGATTGGCTTGGGAGAATGGTGCCAGGCATGGCCTGTGGTCGAGAAGAATTTTTAGGATATCATATTGTGCGTCCAACCGTTCCACCTCCATGTGGTCGTTAGGATAGTGATAGGCTATCAGGTCAGCCTGACTCGGCTCTGCCCATTGCGCATGGGTTTTGCGTCGAGAGTAACTTACAGCCTGCGCGATAGGCATGGTATGTACGGCCATTCTCTTTGTGAAAGTCGTATATGCTCTCTGCTACGGAGGAAGTATCTCTGGCGTGGGTTAGTCGTGGGATCAATACGTGTCACAATGGGAGGAGCTCACAAGACGCTCGAGGCCCACGGATTCGACTACGAAAGAGTGAGTATGCAAATTGGTGAAGCTCAATATTCCACGTAGACTCACGTCGATCTCAATGCGTGATGTGTAGTCAAGGTAGGCCTCAAAACTGAACTCGTAATCGGAGAGGCTGTCCCTCGTCTCGCTGGTGGTTGACCCTGGGGCATTTGGGGCTCTGGGAGATAGAGCTGATATAGCCGGCATGTTATGATATTGTGTGCTGGTGTGAAAACCCTGTAAAGTGTTTTGTGAATCAACAGGCGACACCCCAGGAGCGACCTGAAGAGTGGATCAAGATCACCAAATGATGTTTTATGCAGGGAACACGTTGGAGGGACCGAGTTGGTTGGTAGCTGATAGTGTACACTTGTTCCAAAGAACAACAAATGTCAGAGAGCTTGCGATGGTTACCGACAGATTGGGTAGGGCTGAATAAGACAGTCACGACAGACGACCCGAGAGGTTGGTACTGGAGGATGTGATGTGATGTGTGAGGGTAAAAGCTGATACACGGGGATCCAGGCGGTCGGGACTCGTTGGGGTCAGGGCTTTTGGGTCCCAAGACAGGAGGGTAAGGATTTTATTGGGCAGGTCTTCATGACTTGCTAGGCCAAGACATGCAACAGGGGTCAGGAATGACTAGAGCCGGATCCGGCGTTTGCCTTTGGATGGCGAGGGGACTGGGCTCCAGCACTAAACCAGGTGGCTGGGGAGCTTCTGGAGCACCACAGTAAGTCGAGCGTCGACAAAACACTATGGAAGTTACCGTGAGCTACTTGCATCCGTTCTATCACCGTTGAAGAGAAGGACTCTAACGCCACGGCTATAGGCTATCGGGACGGGCCAGATCTGGGTAAGATAGAGGCATTTACTTTTATGAAACTGTGCATTCAGAGCTTCTATTTAATTAGACCCATCTTATCAGGTCCAGCTTGTCTTTGAGTGGCATCCGTGTCCCCCGCGATTGGAATCACAGTGACGAGCTAGACACAAGCCTCTGGACTGGCCATAGATCCCTGTTCGTGGCGTCTTCCAGGCCTCAATATCTGCAACCAGTTTAGTCTTGGGCAACTCCCTCACTCTTTCAACCCAATATAACAAGATCTGACATTGGGCATCGTTCGGTCTCTTAACTATCCAATATTACGCGCGTCTGGCAAGTAAACTCTAGACCAAGCCCTCAAAACATTCCAGAAGTATAACGATAGACATGGAAAAACTCTCTCAAACCGTATTCTGCCCAATTGTATCGTAGCAATGACATTTATTGCCCGCAGACGCGGTGGGATACCGTCCTGAGATTAGAAATCAGTACTACTATGGAGTAAGCCAGAATAGGTACCTTTTCTATCTCAGACTAATATTATATAATTTGTCACAGGTTAAAACGAACAGCTCAAAGCTTTTAATGAGTCTGATAAAATATTTTGTAAAAAACAAATAAACTGTGCTATAAGTAGTATAAATTGCATAAATCAGACTCAATCCTCCTCCAAGACAGTCTTTGATCTCACATCAACCGAACCTTTCTTGGAGCCTTGAAGCCACTGTCTCTCCCAAATGTTTTAATGACGCCGCGCCCATCATTTCAAGTACGCTAACCTGCAGTCCAAATGCTTGCCGGAACCATCGCCGCAACTCAATGGCCGTGAGGGAATCCAGACCCATCTCGGACAGTCTGAGGCTTGTGTCAATGGTGGTATCTGGCTTGAGAAGGAAATCGTTGATCTTTCTTCCGATCTCGACGGCTAAGAAGCTAATAGACTCGTCTTCCGCCAGAACGGTTCGGCTATCGCCGCCTGCCACGCTCTGCAGAAACGCTTGTAGGCTGTTGCTTTCGGCTCGCGTGTCGGATGCATCCCCGGCAGCCACGTTGTGATAAGCGCCCATTCGGCGGTCACGGCGCCAGTTTGTTGGGTTTTTAGGATCATCGAGATGAAGCTCTGATCTCAGTCCCATGATGATATGCCCGTCATTCCTCCATGCTGACCAAGCATCTGACGAAAGGTCCTTGAAACTGGTAGCGCTTTTCTGCGGCGATGAGTTGAGAAGCGATGCCTCGACGCTTTCGAGAAATTCCTTCTCTCCCACTGCGTATAGACCCTGTAGCTTGATACTGCGAAGAGCTGCTGGGTTCTCCGCCACAAACCCGATATCTTCAATAGGACAGATTGAAAGTACAGAGGCTGGTAGTCCAAGAGAATATCTGTACTGGCAGAAGGACTCGATGAAGGTACATCCAGCTTTATAGTTACCTTGTCCAGGCTGATCAACAACCGTGACTGTGGAACTAGCCAGCCAGAAGTAGTCGAGAGGCTGGTCGAGGAATGCCTGGTGAAGATTCCATGTGCCGTGGACTTTTGGTTCATTCGCATCGTTCCAATCTGTCCATGTCATGTCGAGCAGTGGGGAGTCCTAAGATATAATGTTAGCTTAGAATTCACATTCACCAGAGCCCTGGTTGACTTGCCCTTTGTACCATGGCAAGGTGGAAGACGCCTTTGATCGGACTCGGGGCACTGTCGATCGCTTTCTTCACGTCCTCGAGATTGTTGACGCTCTCTTTGATCATGGTGACTGTACATCCCATATCCTCAAGCTCCGCGGAAATATTGTCACCTGCTGTTTTACTCCTCGACAAAAACACAAGGTTCTTGGCGCCGTGTTCGGCCAGCCATACGGCCAATGCTCGGCCAAGTCCTCCCGAACCGCCGACAAGTAGATAAGAGGCAGACGGGTCCAGCTTAACGGCCTGCCTAAGTGGCCTAGCCTTAAGAGTCGACGAGTCACTGGGCAAGTTCAGGATGACTTTACCCATATGATCGCCGCCTTGAAGATAGCGGAATGCTTGCTTGATATCACTGGCATCAAATGCCGTAATGGGCTCTAGGGCTCGGAGCTTTCCTTGCCTGTAGAAGTCGAGGGTTCTCTCCAAAACACTAGAACATGTCAGCTTTCATAATAAGCGGTAGGTGTAGCGAGCTGACTCACTCTTTGATGACGAGTGGTTGTTCCTTGATAAGATACATCACGTCGATACCGCAATACGAGCGATTGTCCAAGAAGCGACTCATATCGAGTTGCCCGAACGCAGCAAGGTCACGCTTACCCAGCTCGAGCATGGAACCAAATTTTGCAACGCACTTCCATGAAGCATGCAGAAGCTCACCAGTGAGTGAGTTCAGGACCAGATCAACTCCTTTGCCAGCAGTATGCTGCATCACCCCGTTGAGGAACGAGGTATCTCGCGAGTTGAAGATGTGTTCTCGAGGGATGTTGTAATGCTCTACCAGGTAGTCTTTCTTCTTGTCGTTTCCAACAGTTGCGTATATCTTCCCCCCCATCATCTGAACGACTTGAATAGCGGCCAAACCAACGCCGCCACAAGCAGAATGGATCAATACGCTCGTTCCCTTGCGCATTCTGCCCACGTCAAGCAACGCGTAGACGACAGTAGCAAAACAGCCTTGAATAGTGGCTGCCTCTCCAAAGCTCATAGATTTCGGGATTTTGTGCACGTAGTAATCAGCAACTGTGACATGCGTCGAGAAACCGCCTTCATGCGTGAAGCACATGACGCGTTCGCCAATTTCGAGACCTGTTACTGCACTACCAAGACGCTTGACTGTACCAGACACTTCCATACCAAGGGAAAGGTTCTTTGCTTGTGAAGATATCAGACCCATGGCGTAGACAACGTCACGGAAGTTAAGGCCAGAAGAGCGAACCTCGATCTCTACCTGGTTCCCAGCCAGGGTTTCAGGTAGCGGAAGGGTTCTCCAATCCATAGTTTCCAGCATTCCTGGTTTATCGATATCAATCTTCTTCATGACATCAGCAGACCCATGCCCAGGTCTGTTTGCGACTTCTTCAACCAACGAGAATGGCTGGTATCGACCGACGCATATAACCCCATCATTGACAACATATTCCTTGTCAGGCTCAAGGTTTTCTTCATCTTGATCTCGAATAATCCTTTCAAACACATTTGAGACGAAGGTGCCGAGTTGGTCCACGTTGCTCTCAACCTCGAGTGTGTAAAATTGCAATCCCAATTCTGATCGAAGGGTACGAGCCACACCGAGCGTCTGGGCTGATGCTGGGTTTGCACATTCAATTTGGACTGGAGGTGTTAACCACAAAACCTTGTTCGGACCAAGGGATTGTGTGAATGCTTGGAAAGAGGTAAATCTTTCCTCGGAGATATTGTCAAAGAAGTTGTTTTCAAGGTCGAGGCAAGAGATGATGTCCTGGTCTTGAGGGATGGCATCTCCAATGCTACGCTTTGTTACTGCCCAGCCTCTGTCTTCTAGGGCGCCAGCTATTTTGCAGGTCGAGCCTCCTTCAGGATAATCGCACAACAAGGTGACGGAAGCTGGACTAATAACCGAAACTGGCTCCTTCTTGGCCACAATAACAGCAAAGTGTCGATACGGTTCCTCGTCGTCGTATATGGCTGCATCAACTCCACCATACCCAGTGGCTTTCAAGTCCTCATCCCATCGTGACACTGGGACATACGGTTGATCCGGACGGTTATCCTTCTCTCCCAGCCACCAACCCGAGAAGTTGCCAAAGATATAGTTGGATGAACGTGACAGACTACACAACTCTGTCATGACAAGCATTCCGTCAGACTTGAGCAGTAATCGAATATTTGTTAGTGTTTCCTGAAGTGAAGGCGTGGCATGTATGACATTGGCTGCGATGACGAGGTCATAAGTACCCTCTTCGAAGCCTTGTTGCAGGGGGTCCTGTGAGACGTCCAGGACTTTGAACTCTATATTCGGGGCATAAGAAAAACGCTCCTTTGCCGCAGGGAAGAAGCCTGCGGATATGTCGGTGAAAGTGTAAACAGAATAGGCTAGTGTCCCCTGCGTGTTGACGATGCTTCGAAGAATAGTTTCTGTGGTTCCACCTGTTCCAGCTCCAACCTCAAGGATTCGCAAAGTAGGTCTAGTATGAGCCAAAATTTTTAGAAACTTAGAGTAGTCAAATGTCATAACATCATAAAGTCGGGCTAAAATTTCGTCTTGAATGAGGGTCTCGATAGTAGTTGCTTGTCCGGTAAAGATCCTCTCCATATTGTCAAAGAGGCGACGAAGGCCAATTGTAAAGGCCTTTTGGGGCATATCCAATAGAATTGCAGTGAGTTCCTCGATTTTCTCCAACCTAAATGTCTTGGAATAAGCGACGAATTGCTGAGAATCCTCAACGAGCTTATAAGATCCAGCTGCTGCGAATCCGATTTGTTGGTTGAGCCAGTCCCGGAACCTCGCAAAGTGAGGCTCGCAAGGCTCGAGATATCTGACTTTCTCTGCAGTTTCAAGTATGCAAAGAAGGGTCAGTTCCTCCTGCAATCGAGACTCGGTTCGGTTGGAAGTTGGCGGTATAAAGAGTATTGAAGGGTCAACAAAGTCAAAGTGAGGAAGCCAATTGAGTCTTGCAGCGGCATGAACATCCACTGACTCAGAAGCACTGTCTTCTCCCAGTGGTTGAAACTGGATGCCCGAAGCACGGAATACAATATCCCCGTTGGCAGCAAACTCAACACACGGCTCAATTCCATATAGATTCCATGCCTTGGCATCCATGACATCTGTGCCAGCACTGACCTCAAGCTCTTCAATAGCCGTAGGCACGACGAGCTGAGTGAGGTCCCGTCCTAAACCCTTGGCTCGTGATACTAGTAGCAACTGGAGACCTGCGTCGATTGTGGCCGGATGCAAAGTAAACGGGGATCGAGTCTTTGGGTCTCGATTGATGATCTGAGCGTACGCCAGTTCTTCCGAGGTTGACGACGTCGCGTTTGTTAGACCGCGGAACTCAGGTCCGTAGATGAAGCCTATATCGGCCAAGCGATTATATATCCGAGTGCAATCGACCTTACGAGGGAGTGATTCCGGTATCCAGTCACTAGTCCTAGTTTTCTCGAGAATGCTCACTTGCCCGGCACAATGCTTGATCCAAGCTGAACCATTATAAGAAGAGACAGTGAAGTCAAACCACTCTGAAGCCTCGGTATCATTCAGTTGGTGCTTGCATAAACTCGTCATAAGCTCAGTTGAATCAGACAGCAACAGGGCTGTATGCGCAACAACGTGCCTGAGACGATAGCCTGCACCGCGAGGAGAATGCGTGAGTTGCCTGATGGCTTCGCCAGCCATAGAAACGTATGCAGCGAATGGAAATACAACATCGTTGTGTAGCTTGTGATCCGAGAGCCAGGGTTCATCCTCAACATGGAGGATATTTCGCCATTGCGGCTCAGTTTCCGGTCCCTCAAAGTTGCGTGACCCTAAGAGGCAGTGTTGAGGGTACTTACGGAACCTCCAAGCTTTTGAGATACGACTTTCAAACCAGTAAGAGGCGTTATGATCCCATGAGTATGTTGGCAACCCCGAAATAGCCCTGCCATTGGGGAACAGCGGAGTTAGGTCCAGTGGAATGCTTTGTTGGTATAGCTTCCCTACTGCGCCGAGATAGGTAACGAAAGAATCTTTACCGCGAGATTGTGCTTCGATGTAGTGGCACGGTTGGGACAGCGTTGAACAAATCTGCCTCAAAGGACCTGCCAAAGTAGAGTGTGGGCCGATTTCCAGAAAGGTACAATTGCCTTTTGTTGCTAGCAAATTTGATACAGCTGGCGAGAATTTGACTGGAGATGTGAGGTTCTTGACCCAGTAAGCGGGGTCTCGAACAGAGTCTTCTGCTAGTTTGGCTGTCACAGAAGAGAGCATATCAATCTTGGTTGACGGCAAATCTGGCGCAAGATTCAGTAGTTCAGACTCGAGGAGCGTTTGATACTCGGCACTCAAAGGTACCATGTGATCTAAGGGAGTTAGCCAGCGAAGGGCTTCAGGGGTGATGATAGACAGGACTTACGCGAGTGATAAGCCATATTCACTTTGAGTGGCCGAGCAAACATGTCCGGCAGTTTCTGCTTGATAGCTTCGATAACCATAGATACCTTGTCCGCGTCTCCTGAAATAGTAGAGCTTCTCGGGCTGTTCTCGCAAGCCACGACTACCCCATCGCACAGGAACTCAGAAACCTCTTGGACGCCCATTCCAACAGCGGCCATGCTGCCGTTGAGGGTCTGTTTTGTTGTCACATAACCACGGTAGTATGCGATGGTGATTGCCTGTTCCATGGAAATATGACCAGCTGCATAAGCCGCCGCAATCTCACCACTGGAGTGACCGACAACAGCAGTACATGACAGTCCCAGGTCGGCGAACTTGTTGAACAAGGCTACTTGAATAGCGGTGCAGAGAGGTTGGGACAGTTCCGCCTCGTGGACCCGAGAAGTTTCAGCGGGCTTCAAAAGTTCATCTAGAATATGGTCAGCAAATGGAACTATTGATTCATCCTACCGTAGTGCACTTACCTATGAGGCTCCAACTTGGGGGATGTTTGAGCTGTTCCAATACTGAGTTCATCGTGACCAGATCGCCTCGAAAGTCTGGATCCTGTTGAATGAGTTCTCTAGTCATGGCAGGCCATTGTGAACCTTGTCCGCTAAATATAAGTGCTAATTGGGGTGACTCTGCTGACGATTTGCAAGTATTGGATGTCTCCACAGACTTAGTTCCGTCTAATATGACAAATGCTCTGTGAGGCAGATGTTGTCGATGTTTGGCAAGGGTGTAACCAAGGCTTTCCATGGATCCGGGATGGGTTTTGGCCCAATCTTGGTATCTGCTGATTTGCTGTTTAAGAGACTGCTCTGTGTTGGCTGATAAGAGAAGTAATGTAGGAGATGCTGCGGAGTCCGAGATTTCGACCGGTTCTGCTGTGCCGTTTTGTTGCGAAGCATATGACTCGAGAATAACCTGAGAGTAGCTTAGCTAATATAGTCCAACACAAATAATGGAAAAGCTCACATGTGCATTGCTTCCGCCGATGCCGAACGAGTCAATGCTAATTCTTGGTTTGCGATCCGCCGGAAAAGGGGTTGGTTTGAGGGGAACCGTCAAATTATACTCAGCAAAAGGAACTGTAATCACTGATTAGTCTTATTCAAGCATCGAAGAAAGATACGCATACTCTTTGGATTTGGGGTATTCAGCTTGATATTGGGTGGAATGATCTGGTGCTCTAGAGCCAGAACACACTTGATAATCGACGACAATCCCGCAGAACCTTCCGAGTGTCCAACATTTGGTTTGACGGATGTAATATAGATACCTTGCTCGCCGCCAAATACCTTACCTACTGCTGTGGTCTCAATTGGGTCTCCTGTTGGCGTTCCAGTGCCGTGACACTATATCCATCAGCAAGGAGGATCTGCATCACCAACGTGTACACTTACCTCTACAAAAGCAGTCTCCTTGGGATCTAGTCCAGAATCGCTGTAAGCCTTTCTCATAAGAGCTTCTTGCGCAACTCCATTTGGTGTGACAAGGCTGACGCTCTTCCCATCACAGTTTGTGGAAGTAGCTCTAATGACAGCCCTCACAGGGTTACCGTCTCGTAGAGCATCGGCTAACGGCTTGACATAGATGGCTGTGATGGCTTCAGCTCGAGCATACCCGTCGGCCGACACGTCAAAGGTCTTGCAAGACCCATCCGGAGCTAGCAGCTCGCCCGAAGACATCGTTGCTGTCAGGGCTGGGGTGGTGATTATACTAGCACCTCCTACAACCGCACTTGTGGCATCTCCCCTTTGGATTGCTCGGCAAGCTTCATGGAGTGCAATAGTTGAGGCCGAACATCCCGTCTTGATGACCAAGCTGTTGGCGAGTTGTTAGTTCTATTGTCAATGGCTGGACAGGGTCGACCCACCTGGGCCCTCGAAAGTCATATTCATATGAGACGCGGTTGGCCATCATCAGATCTCCATGACCAGTAACTGCATGAACACCTCCCTGAAGAGGCTCCTTGGCACTCATCATCAACCAGTCATCTCCAAAGGTGCCCACGTAGCAGCCCACCCTTTCCCCTCGGTAGTTGACCTCTCCTGCATCTTCAAGGCACTCCCGAGTGACCTCAAGCAGCAATCTCTGTTGCGGGTCGGCCTTTTCAAGCTCGCTTTTTGTTAATGTAAAGAAGGATGTATCAAGACATGAGAGATCATCGTCAAGGAAATAACCGTGCTTGACCTTGATGGCATCTTTGCCTCCAAGGCTGTCGTCAAACCCATCAAGATTGTAGCGGTTGCTGGGGATAGGCCTTCTGGCATCGAGTCCGTTGTATAGGAGATTCCAATAGTCGTCACAGTTGCGGATGCCGCCGGGAAGACGCAGACCGATGCCGCAAATAGCCAAGTCAGGGGTTATCCCAAAGTCAATCCCAGAGTCACGTTTTCTATTCTGTTTAGGCTTTGAATTGGCGTTGCTGTGCTCATGCAGATGCCCGTTGGTGGTGACCTCGATCGGCTCAGCGACATTTGCGCCATGCCCAGGCGGGCTGTCAATATGGCAGTTGCTCATGACGGCAAATAATAATAATATAGGATAAGGCCTCGGGACAGAGAGATTATAGTTCAAGGTTCTCGGTCCTAATTGTCAAAAGCGAGAGTTTACCACAACTGGGTTGGACCTGGTTATCCTCCTCCCTTTTTCAGCTAACCGCGGAGATCCCCCCGTCTAAACCTGCACCTAGGAAACAAAGCCTAATTATTATCATAATCCGTTATGCAAAGTGATACCATTGCGGTGTTTGCCGTGCCTCGGCAACTGCCTCAAAAATAATGACTTGTGACGAATTCTCTGGATAAGCTTGCTAGAAATCCGCTAACTGGTTTCCTCCACCATGATCTTATTATCGGACCAGGCGGCAATTCGGAAATGATAATAAGAATCACAGCTGATAACCAGTGGGGGCAGCTGACCTTAGACGTGACAAGTTCAAAGGGGTATGGGGTGGGATGTTCAGATGTTGGTAGGCAGGTTTACACCGATCTAGCTATGCAAGGGGGCTCTACCCGGCAGTTTGTGGCCAATATATCTCGACTACATGTCTCACTTATGCAAGTAGAGTTGTATCGTCCAAGCTGTTGGGTATGACGAGTGTTGGTCCAACACAGGTGGTCGTCTGAGTAGGTATGACTTGAAAAGCGGCCCAACCGGCTTCTAGGCATCCATGCCAGACTTATCCCACCAGAGACACAGCCGCATCTACCTACCGAAGATGTGTTAAGGTTCATGCACCATTCTGACATGCCAAGATCGTGTCGCTTGCTCATTGGTCTTGGCTTATCCGCTAGAGAATGTAACACATCTCTACATATTAGTTACCCAAGGCTCTGGTTGATGAAACATAAACATGCGCAAGACCAATTTGTAAGTTGTAATTATAGTGGCTTGAAGGTTTTCTTACTTTTCCCAGAATTCTTCTAGTATGTCTTAGATATTCCACGCCTTGGCGCTTAACAACGGAATTGGGGTATTGACAAGGATACGATACGTTATATGCACGACATCGAAGCCTGCGTCTTAATTTAACCGAGCTCACCGCTAGTTGTAGGCTAGAACAACCAACCAACAAACAAGCTACGCTGTGCTCTTATCACAAGCGAAGCTGTGAACTGTGCCTCAGACGATGAACTTCGCGTAGAGACCAGACCCGCTGCTGCATGTAACTTGAGCGGGTTTACGAGCGCTTATACAGAAACTGCAGGCTTGGTGGGAGGGATAAAACGCGTAATCTACAATAGTCTGCTTCAAGTGACCAATTGCAAGCAAAATGCATCTTGGATAAGATCCGAATGGCTGGACGTTGCCGAGTTGGTGGCCACTTGCAGGGGTGCAGCGACATGATCAGATGAGGAATATCGTCATTTGAAGGCCTGCATTTATCTGTACCTAGCAAAACTTTTTACCATGCATTACCGTCAACGTGGCTACATTCTCGGCTTTGAAGCTCGGAAAAGGAACATCATAGCGACCACTCGAGTCTCAACCTCCTCAAACTCCTCCCTTAAGACCTTTTCTAGAACATTAGGGTCTTCCTGCCAGTTGTCAAATATCCCTCGCTTATTGTAGAATCCCAATGCAAATGAAGCAAATCGACCAAGCGGCTTCTCATCCTTAACCTTGTAGCCATCAGCGGTTTTTTCCCACTGCTTGCCTAGTACCGTGGACCCAACCAAGACGCCATCCTTGGTCAGTAAGCTCTTGGCATTAGTAATCGCCTTTGCTTTGGCAATAGTTGGGCCAGGCATATGATGAAGAATGAGGTACAGAGATGCAGAGTCGAATCTCTCGTTCTGAAGAGGAGCAGGGACAGGTCTCGCTGCATCGGCAAGGACACAGCGAACATCTGCCTCTGGATATTGCGATAGAAAACGCTGTCTTGCTGACACGAGAGAATGCTCACTCAAGTCAACCAGAGTCAAATGCTGATCCTTTGGGTTGCGGCCATTATCCTTGATGGCCTTTGTCGGAAAGTAGCCATTTCCAACGCCAATATCAATATGCCTCTTGGAAAAGTTGTCCGAGAACAAGGGACGCAAGTACTTTTGCGGCGAACAGCGCCAGATGATAGGAGCGGAGACTCGGATGACATAGAAGTCGTAGATGTGCAAGACAATAGGCGTGAACCGGATTGAGCCGGCATTGGGAGCGTGTGGGATGACCGTCATTGTATGAGATCAGAATGAGGCTGTCAGGAGTTTCCTTGGAGATTCAACTGAGATTCTATCGAGGAACTGGCCTCGAGCTGAGATATCTGCGCTGAGTTTCGATCCACAAAGATCGCATGGTGCCGCATCGCAACCACAAGTTCCCGCAGGCAGGGCCGAGGCCAACTATTATGAGGCGACTTGTCACATTAACAGCGCATAGTGCGTTAGCATGTTCTTTAGCGGCACTCGGCTAGAACCACCAGATCAAGCCATCCTGGCCTCAATACTGAAATGTGTGGTAGCTGTGCGTCACCTTTAGCTTCTGGCTAGAGAATAAAACGTCCAAACTCGGCGAGACAGCGGCTAACCCCGCATTAGATAGTTCATGCATGAAACGTCGATATCACACCATAATCGGCGGCGCCAAGCGGCCTCCCACGAGAGGAGGCTGTACCACATGCTTCTTGTACGTATACAAGTTGATCGGGGTAACAATGAGTGAGTGTTTCTTCAAGTTACCGACCTAGAGGAAACCTTGAAAGATCTGTGTGAACGATGGGGTCTGCCGGGAGTTCCACTCGGCAACGTGTTCATAGATAGCCTAGCTACAATAGGTTCGGCCATCTCTTGGCCCTGGCAAAGGAGATACTTACAGACAGGTACGAGGTACTTTGTTTAATATTATGCCACAAACACGAATCTAGCAGCCAAGAAAAGAAATAGGCTGATTGGTTACATGTATACAGGTTTGTAGCAATACACTATCTTGAGTTGTATCTGTCCAAAAGAGAACAGGGGCTGAATATGAGGATAACTGAGCCTTGTCTGCACCTTATAGTTAGTAAATTATGGAAATATGTCCCCTAACAGTAAGTTTCCTATAGAGGACAAGACTTTAGCCTGCTGAGCAAGATTAGGGAGAATTGGAACAGTCCACATATTGAGTATGGTTGCCGGACCAAACATCCGTGGGACATGTGGGAGTTAAAGTGTCGGATATAATGCCGTGAAGTGAGTTTAGTGATGGGTATAACTGTCAAGTAATTTGGGGAAAGGTTTCTTCCCCGCTTCAACGTAGTAGAATTATACAAATGTTACGATCCAGACTAAAGTTCAATTCTTGTCCTTAGATATAAGCAGGCGCATGACGTTTTAAGTGGCATACATATTCTTGTCGGAGTATATAATAGCCTCAGTATTGGGAACAACATAAAATATATTTTAAGGCATAGTAGCTACCGGCCTGATCCCGTGCTTTCACAACTCTGCGTTTCCTTGCTTGGTCTTGCGCCCCATGGGATTGCAATGGGGGAGAATTCTGGCATTCTCCATAATCTGGTATAAACAATCAACCGTCAAGATCTTGTCTTTAGGCACAGGGTTCGTGCCTCGATCATTGTTATGCTCGCTTTTTCCTTCTTAAGAGAGCCTTCCCGTTACAATAGATGGCGCTGGCGATCTTACGTCAATAGGAGACTGCTTTTTGAAGGTTCTTTTCGAAATAATGTTCTGAAATCCTGGCTGATGGGAAGGGATGATATGGCAGTGGCTTTCTGAGGAAGCGTTGATTGCGGTGGCAGAGAGACTATTGTGCTGCAAAGCTCAGTTGTGCGTTTCCTCCTTGGCTGATAATCTTTCTGTCCCATTGTGAAAGCAAGCATCGTGCCCGTACTCTGTCAAGTGTAGCTGGCGAGGGATCTCCTGGCTTCTTCTAAGACGGTATTTCTCGCAAGTAGTGGTTTCCAAAAGAAACAACCCGTACATTCTGTTCCTTTGGTTTCCAGTGGCCCTCTTACTAGCGGACGTCGACATCCACCCGATCTCAGCCAGTCCAAAGCCTTTTAGCTGATAAGTCCCATCAAATCAAGAGTTCTTATCCTTCTGTGGGAAGACCATGATGTTGGCAGGCTGCATGTCTTGATGTAACCTGAAGCTTGTCAATACCCCGTGTGTTGTGTTTGGTATAGCAGTGAGCTCACCCCACAAGAAACCACTGTGCAGACTCAATAGGTCTGTCGATATTGTTTAGTCACTCAAGAGTGAGAAGGAGCCTGATCATTTGGTGCTAGAGGAGGACAGAGTCGTCTGGGGTAATAGGTGGAGGAGACGCTCGTGAGAATTCAAGAAGTGAACCACCTGCCGCATATTACAGAACGATAATATAGTTTTGACTTCCTAGGGACAAGTTTTTGCTGAATTACTTGCCACTGAACTAAGGTTCGTGACGGACCTCTGCTTTGGCTTTGTAAAAAATCCCCTGCAATGATGCCTTCATACACCTTAAACACAACAGGTTCATGTTATCAAAGACTCGACTTGGGTGACCCGAATTTCTAGATCCTTCCCAATGCACTCTACACGAAGATAAGAAGAATCCAGGTCTTGCTCGCAACTTATATTGGTTTCTTTCAAGAAGATGACCCTGCTCGTGGAATCCTCGTAATGTTCATGGATATTGCTCAGCGTCTAGCAATTCAGCTACATCACTAAGCAAGAACACTCAAGCTCTGCGACAATGTGAGGCAGATGCTGCAAGTTTTCGATGGGAACGTCTCGAGATCCCTGGGACTGTTGACTCGCTTAGCGAGTCTGTCGTCAATCTTGGAGGGGTTGCGCTTTTGTCGACGTCGTGGGTAACACAGAGGGGGAAGCTGACGGGATAAGGGATTTTTAGAGTGGTTGTACTGGAAACCTTTTCGTATAGCCAGGTATAGAGTTGCTGTGAACTGGTTTATAGGCTATGTTTATCGTTTTGAGAAAGCTGTCAGGTTTCACAACAAGCATGCTGCACATCACTCTAGTTTGTAGTAGCCATACTACTTGAATATCACTAAGACTTCCTAAAAACTATCAAAGTTACCTTGTCTCAGTCTAAATCTATCCTACCAGACTATCTAGCTACTTTGGGTACGTAAAACCTGAGAAACATTGCAGTCTTGAACATTATAAATGGGAGTTGTCTCTAGTTTCTTCAGGCGTATTGGGCATCTACCCTACGATGTTCTTCATACTTGCTTACCGCCTCGTAGCAGCTCTGACTAGGCCTAGCTGTCGGTTGAACTATCATCTCGCCAAACTCCCATGCACCAGATCAACCCACCAATACTTCAAGTTCACGACCCTTTTCCAATTCAACTTGTCATCTTGTTATAATACGGAGCCTGTGGTCCGCATGTAGTACTCCACTCCGTCGCCGATCATAATTACCATGTGCAGAAGAGAGAGTTCCGGCATCACCTTTTAGCACCAATGTCACCTTTCCTACAGAAGGATATCTCCATAGCTTCTTCAAACCAATCCTCGTACTTTCGTTTAACTCTAAGCTTACCCGTCTGCATTCTCATGAAGATTGGTTGAGGTCCTGAGAGGTTTGTCGGAATATACCAATACAAGTACCAAGTAGCCACTTAACTGAGCGGTTTTATAAGGCTTAAGATACCTAAAATCTTCGTCTTCTGTAGGATCATACAAAATTATGCTGTAGCGGAGCACAAATACGTTACTGTCGCAGAACCAACGTAGGTGACTATGTTGGCTTGAGCCGCAATCTATGGAAATACGGAGATAAAACACAATCACAGGCTAAAAGCTTAAATCCGTAAGAAGGCGGAGAGGACACAGTCAATCTTTACGTAATGGGTAAATCCGACCGCCCTGTTTTGACCAACAGACGTTTCACAGCGGATTTGAACCAGGATGACCATATTAACAAGTCCCTGCCGCGTCAACAAGTCGAGTATGGATCCACGCGGTTCCACATCTATTTGTGAGGTGGAGAAGCTGTCTCGGTTTACCAGAGTAAAGGTTTGTCGAGGCTGTGAAAGATATTGTTGACTTGGTCGATCTGTTACAGAGACGGTGAAATAAGATCAGTTGAAAGTAGTTTTGAGCCTCAGTTCAGTTAATCTATTAGACTTTTAGTCTATTTCTTAGTCTTGTAGAAAGCGTTAGTCATAGAAGCATGTCTGTGGATATCTCACCCCTGTCGATGAGCACTGACATTACTGCAACGACCATGGATTTAAGTTGCATGAGGCTCAAGCCAAGATCGAGCTGCCAAGACGGGTGTGATGAGCATACTACCTGCCGTTGATTCTAGTGCGAGTGATAGTATTCTACGTCTCTTCTAGAAGCGAATTAAGCTACAACAAGCTATATGTCTCTGCTCCAACTTGTGTCAAGCAAAACACTGCACTGTAGTCTCCTTACAGCACGAAACCGACCCTTGCAATACGAAATTTCAACACGTCTACACCCATCTTTGAGAGGCTGCCGAACTGCCGCGGGACTTGCAATGGTCCACCAATGATAGCTGGCATATCCTCAGCATATCCTCAGCAGGATTTACCTATCCGTGAAACGTCACAACTCGAGTGGTGCGCGGCAAACTGAATCCTGTTTCAAGTTGAGCACCTTGAGGCGGAAATGGGACTTTTGATATGTAAGTTCTCGGCCGAAAGCATTTTCATACCAGAGTTGAGTTACAATAAATACAGTGAGTGCCTCGCCTTCTCAAGTTACAATCCATCGTTCTATCTTTCATCCTTCATTCGTTCGTTCTTCTTGTTCTTGCCTATACATTCTTTTCTATTTCACAAAGTCTCAGAATGAAGTCTCTCTCCCTTCTCTCCGTGGCCGTTGCGGCTTTAGCGCCCTATGTGGCTGCTCAAGGTGCGACTGGCAAGCCTGAGGGCTTTGCTGCTGAAACCACTGGTGGTGGCTCTGCCGAGGGAGTCTACCCCAAGACTACCGATGAGCTGGTCTCATACCTTGGTGATGACAAGACTCGTGTTATCTACCTGAACCAGGAGTTCGACTTTAATGGTACCGAGGGCACTGCCACTGAGACTGGTTGTGCTCCCTGGGGCACTGGTTCCGGTTGTCAACTCGCCATTAACAAGGACCAATGGTGCGACAACTACAACCCCGATGCCCCCAAGACCGAGGTTACCTACGACAAGGCTGGTATCAGTGGTATTATTGTCAACTCTGACAAGTCTATCATCGGTGTTGGCAACAAGGGTGTCCTCAAGGGCAAGGGTCTCCGCCTCGCCAACGGCGTCAAGAACGTCATCATCCAGAACATCCACATCACTGAATTGAACCCGAAATATGTCTGGGGTGGCGATGCCATTACTTTGGCAGGAACCGACCTGGTTTGGATTGACCATGTTACCACCTCTCGTATCGGTCGTCAGCATATCGTCCTCGGCACTGACGCTGACAACCGAGTCTCCATCACTAACTCACGAATCGACGGTGAGACCGACTGGTCTGCCACCTGTGACGGCCACCACTACTGGTCCATGTACTTTACTGGCGCTAGCGACGTAAGTTTCAGCTCTAAGTTACTTGACATAGAATCTCGCTAACGTACTATAGAAAATCACCTTCAAGAACAACTACATCTTCAAGACCTCCGGCCGTGCCCCCAAGGTCAAGGACAACACTGTCCTCCACGCCGTCAACAACTACTGGCAGGACAACACCGGCCACGCTTTCGAGATCGAGGAGGGTTCTCAGATCCTTGCTGAGGGTAACCTCTTTCAGGACGTTCTGGCTGCCGCTCAGGACGGTGCTGCTGGCAAACTCTTCAGCAGCAACGATGCTTCTACCGCTGGCTCCTGCTCTGACGCCCTCGGCCGTGCCTGTGAGGTCAACCAGTTTGATAGCTCTGGCAAGCTTGGGGGATCCGACAGCGGCGTCCTCAAGGCCTTCTCTGGCGAGAAGGCTGCTGAGGCCAAGCCTGTCTCTTCTGTTTCTGGTCTTGTCACCAGCGCTGGTTTCGGCAACATCTAAGGGACTGCAGCTCTCAGAGAAGTCTGTTGACTCAACATTCTTGTATATAGGGTACATTTGGCTCTGTGTATATAACTCCCTACTCTAGCTTGGCCAGTACCAACTTTATAGAACATAGAATACGAACTTTGAAGCTGAACTGTTGCCACCCTTGTGAGTTTTGATGTTGATTTGGGCAGTCAGTAAACTTGTTTGCTAAGCCCATTTGCGTTCACGGTAAGACGAATAACACTTTGTTTGTAGAGGTTTACAACAGAAATCGACATGAGTAAAGCAAGCCAGTCAAAGCAGTTCATATGGAGGATTATATACATACCCTACCCAAACAATGACCGCAGGTTATTTTCTTCCATGACGTCAATCCAATGCACAGAGGTCGCTCCCGGCTTTTCCTTATCATACTCGCTCCAAATAGTCTCCACCAGAGTCTTAGCTACAACAATGGGTCGGGGTGGTAAGAGAGTCTCCAAAATATCGAGACGCCCAATAATAAAACATCTAGCATCGACAATCTTCAAGCGAGATTCACTCATGGTAGTCAAGCGGTCGATATCCTCATCAGCTTGAACAAGTTGATCGATGTAATCGGACAAGCCACAGTGTTCCGTGCTACCGAGGTCGAAAGGGGAAGGACTTTTGGCAGACACTTGGGATTCTGGACTGATAGGTGAGGTCTCCTGGGCCTCGAATCTGAGTCCCGTGCTGGCGGTGATGCAGAGTAGAGGCTGTGTCATCTTGCTGCCAGATTCTGGGGGTAATTGTTCAAGCAGCTTCACCAGACGAAGACTTAGCGGCGTGATACACTCTTCCCAAGGAATGTAAACATCTGGCGTACCAGAGAGGTTATCTGGCAACCTCAACAAAACCAAGTCGGGAAAGGTTTGGTAGATATGTATCAGACCAGCGAGACGGTATGCCTCGGCAACATTGACAAGATGGCGGCATGGTGTTTTCTGATCACCAGTTTCGGTATTAGCGGGAGCCGATTCAAAGTCCAGGCCAAGGAGTTTCTCCTCCAACGACTTGGCTTCCTCGATCATGCTCAATGCAGTGGCATGATCATGAGTTGCAAAGGGACCTGGGTGTTTGGCGTGGTATCGATAGTTTCGGCAGAGTCTCAGCGTTTGTGTCAATAGTCGTGAAACTGTGTTCGAAACGCCAGTCCAAGGATGCGGAATATCGTCGACAACCGGGTCGTTTGGTGCAGCAGTGGGGTATTCGTCTGCACTGATATCTTCGATTTCCTCCACCTCATAAGAGTTGAAGGGATTCGTATCTGAAACCACAGACAACAAGAGTTCGCAATATGTCCAGCTCTTGTTGAAGATGCTCAAAAGCTTTCTCTCCTCCTCAGAAAGGCGGTGTTTCTGCCTATTTATCCGATAAAGAAGAGCTTTAGCCTCTTTGAGAAACGGGATCCCTAGTTGAGTTGCGTTCAGCCAGCAGATGCTTGTTCCTATGCAGAAAAGGCCGTAGATCAGACCCATAGGGACAGTATCAAGGTCCGGTGATGATTTGACAATGCGCAGCTCCTTCTCAATAACATCGGTTGCGTTCTTCATAAGAGAAATAGACGTTTTCTTCATATGGGGCATCCTGGAGGAGAGATAGGCTGATGACATGCTTTGGAGACTGGTAGATACGGCTTCTGAGGTTGACCAGAGCGCGGTGGCCATTGTGCGGTTTGAGTTTGTGGGCGAATCATACTGAGACCATAACGAACAGACATCTCGAAACCAATATTCGACAAGCGAGGACGAGAGATCCGTGACAGGCTGGGGGATAAACAGTGTAGGAAGAGTTTGCTGAATGGGGAAAAGAGCAAGCTCCGTGCTGTCACTGGAAAAAGAACCCAGATTTGTAGTCAAATCTAGCACATCCGGGCTCCATTGGAAGTCCTCGATCGGGAGTTCCTCGACAGGTGTATCAAGGGTGAATTGGGAGATAAAGTCGTTGCTTAATGGGCTGACTTGCGGTTCGAAGGAAACGACGCTTTGTTGACCACTCAAAGATTGATAATTCTCGAACGTAAATTCACCAAACATGCCCTGACTTGAGCCATCAAAACTGGAGCTCGCAGTCGTGAAAGATGCTGTTGAAGCAGGGTCGACTTGTCGCTTTGGGGGCCGACCACGACGCTTCTTGACAGTACATGGCTGCGATTTTGGTGAGGCTTGAAACCTAACCCCGGCCAACTCGGTTGTTTTTTCGTGTTTAGTAGACCACCTCAAGCTGCGTTGATAGCCTTCGCAAGGAACGCCTCGTGAGATGCAAACTTGGCAGGTTGGCTTCGTCTCATCACATTTGAGCTTTGTAGCCTAGTCAGTCACTTTGAGTTGATACACGACATGGAATACTTACGTGCTTGTTTCTACACGTCACGCATCCAGACCGCGACCGGACGGGCAGCCTTTTCTTGCCTATGGGCTTGGCACTCGGTTCAGTCTTGGGCTCTGGTGTAGGAGCATCCATATCTCTTAGCTCAAAGGCCCAAGCGAGTGGGTTAGTACATGGGAACACGTAGATGACGATGGTCGAGTTGGAAAAACAGGCTCCGTCTCGGCAAACTCGGGTCAAAGATGAGGATGGATATCAAATCGACGCTTCCCCGCAGAAGCGAAACTGCAACACTAGACTACGGTAACTATCATAGGTTTAGCGCAAGACCTGAGTCGCCGCCGAAATTAACTCTAATTTAGACTTGGAGGTCCGTAGATCCAGACTTTCTCAGTGAAGTATGGATGAAGATGGACTCTAATCAGCATTGACACTCTCTCAATGCCGAGCTTTAATATGGTTATCTTCTGGCATTTAATATCACTGTCCCAGATGCCTAGAAAACGACCTTGAGACTTGTGCGCGTTATGAAAGACCCAGTCTGATGGTTTTAGTGGTGACAAATGGGATGAAGCACGTTCAGCTGGTTGACCAATAAATTGCCAGTTGAATGAAGCCCCCTCCTTGGAATCCAGCGGAAGGTTACACCCGGTTGAAAGGATATCCCCTCCCAATAATGACAAAGTGTCCTTTATACGGTGATAATACAACAGTTATGAATATTTATACAAGGCTTTTAGTAGTTTCGAATCAATACTCGATTTGCTGTAAAACTATATATGGGATTGTATATCAAATGGATTGTGTTTAGTTTTCATGAATATATAGTTTTCACCTGATGTTTAGGAGCTAGGTAGGTATCAAGGGCGGAATCATAGGCACTGTTAGGTGTTGCAACAGTTTGTAAAAAGCTGAACATCATATCGACACAGTTTTAGAGTCATAGCGTTTCATTATTTCTTCAATATTCTGAACTAATAAGGTAGTCTTTTATTGGGGTATACTACCTCGTCATTTGCTCCCATGTATCATCTTTTCCTCCATCGCGAGTCCGTCTGAGACTTCGTTAGGGTCGGGTTGTTCACCCAAGATGATGTCGAGATGCTGTATCAGAGCTATCAGTAACTTTCCTGGCAAATTTTCCAATGCATAAGGCAACTTACCGGCCCCTCAAAGGTCTTCTTTCCATAGGCAATCCAGTATCCGGCCAGGAAAATAAAGAAAATTCCAAGGACAGCCGAAACGTAGTCTAAAGTCCTCGAGTTAGATGCGCAAGGGAAGCGAGTAGCAAGGGGGTCATACTCATTGAGCTTACAGTAGCCGGCAGTGCAGGCGGAAAACAGAAGAACTGTACCTTAGTGTAAGTCTTGATAACGCTTCTGGAGACTTTCGACTTACCACCGATGTGATGAAGACATATAGAACTGCAATCCAGTTTAGGATCAAACCTCGCACCTTTCCAAACCTCCATGGCGATTCGTTGGCTTGGAACTGGTCCAAGATTTCCCTTCCTCGAATAATCAGAGCGAAGATTGGGATGGCATAGGACATGTTGAGAAGGATGGTGCATGAGGAAATGAAAGCAGTAAAGGCAACTGTTGGTCCCAGGTACAGTAGGCCAAAGAGGGCATTGAAGACCCAGGTGAGGCCAATAGCTCGGATGGGCACTTCCCATTTGGCGTTGATGTGGTTGAAGTAATCATGGTACAAGATACCCTTGTCTCGAGCCATGGCATATATCAGTCGACTAGCGCTAGTGATGGACCCGTTGGTTCCGTGAATGAAGCAGATGGCGAGCATCAGTGTAATGAACGTTGTGCCTGCACGGCTTCCAGTCGCTTGTAGGATGAGTTCGACGATGGGCATCCCGGTCGTTGTAGCCACGATTCCTGGTAGATCGGTCAAGCAGAAAAGCATGACGAGAATAAACACGGTTCCGCTGCATGTTCGTCAGTATATGGCTTCTCGAGGCTATATTATGACATACGTTGTTCCTCCAACACCAATGGCATATACCATAGCCAGAGGAGCGTCTCTAGCCGGCGTTGGCATCTCTTCTGTCATGTGCAGGACAGCGTCGTATCCGATCAAGGATAAAGCCGACTGGAGAAGGCCCAGTATCCACGCAATGCCATCATTCCAGCCAGTCTCATTCGCAAAGGTCGCAAACACAAACTCGGGGCTCGTTTTATCCGAAGTCGACAAGAGGACGACGCTTGCGACGAAGACACTGAGGATAGACCAGTACACTACGGAAACAAGTTAGACAGGTCGATTGATCGAGGGATGCTTCAGGAACTTACGGGCCAGCCTATTCCAAACGCCCAAGATTCGGTTACCAAAGGCCATGGAGAACGAGCCAAAGGTAAGGATGGCCATGAAGATCAAATATGTCTTCCAAGCTGCGACGACATAGTTACCATTTGACGCAACGACACAAGCCGCTGAGATAAACTGTGCTGCATAAATGTTAATTTATACTTTAGTCACTTCTTGGAAAGGGAACCGACCAGCAAAGAATCCCTCGGTCGTAACAAGTGTGAGCCAGCCACAGATGTTGACGTATCCAACGGCGAAACTCTGAAGGGTGTTAATCACACACATGCAGACTCGGCGGGCGCAATGCTTCGATGCTCACCAAAACTTTTCTCCATTTCTCAGTACACAAGAACCACATGAAAACATATTGGCCACCAGCCGTGGGCCAGATTGCTGTCAATTCACCGAGACTGGATGCCAACGCAAAGTTGCAAAGCACGCAAAAGATGAAGCCGTACAGGAAGGCGACGGAGCCACCTGAAGGGAGGACAATACTCAAACTGCCGGCGAGACAGATCCAGGTACTGGATCATTCACATGAGAAAGGGGCCCTGCAGATGGAGCTGGGAGCAACGCACTTGAGGATTGCAAAGGTCATGGCCACCATTGTGATCTTGGATAGCCGAGGCCTGAGATGGCCCTCCGCATGAGGGTGGTGTGTATGGGCAGTCATTGTGTAGAGCTTGCTGAGGAGCTATTCACTGGAGAGAGAGACAATATGGTAGGCTTTGTTCAAAGGGTAGAGATCGAGGTGGAGGGCCAAGATATGTTTCTGCCTCTAGCAAGCCACCTCGGCTGGCGGCGAAACCTCAGTAAGTATTGGGTTCAACGTCGGGGTGGCTAACGGTTTGATGAACCCGTCAGCGGATTTCGCCAGGATGAAATGGATGGTTGGCAGTTGTCGGGAACAAGTCGACCGGTCTGGAGCATCATAGATATCACCCCTGGATCCCCTTCAAATAAGAGTCGAGCTCGACCTTGAACCTTGAACTTGGCCAAACGTGACATGATCGTCTCTGACCGATGGCGATCGGGTTCGAGACCGGCATATGCTAGTCTCATCTGAAGTGTAGCTTTGGCGTAATCTCAGAAGTTTATGCCCCTCCCCCGCGTTTCGCTGTTCCACAGAGACAGGCTGAAAGAGGAATTTCAGACTAAAATCACCTGTTTGAGGTTAGTAAAATTGTGTGTCATCGTCCCCTTTTTCCACCACCGCCTCCTCGACAAACAGTTGATATCGACATGATTGGTGCATTTCGCTGGGCACCACCAGCCGTTATCTTTGCCATGTCTTTGCCGTGTATGAAATGCCATGACCTGTAAGCTCGGGAATTCCACGTTCAACGGGCGTTTTCCTTGAATCGGTAATTTCAACCATTCAGCGGTTCAGGTGACATGAACTAGTAGAAACTAAATACGATGATGCGAACCCAAAAGAGGCAATTTTCAGAGAATTGTTATCTTTATCTGGGTATTGCATTTAATGCTTGTCATCAATATGTTTTCAGTTCGTCTTATCTGCTTATTCTGATTGAGAGTCATGACGTGGATGGCAATGTGACACAGTCATAAGTGCTGGACACGTGATCTCGACATCAAATCCTCAATAGTTCCATGCATGCATGATATTAACGACATAGTGAGTATCAGGATAATCATTGTTTATTCCCTCCTTGCGCTGTTGGCTTTGTAAAACTCCTTGTTCTTGAGCAACTTACCCTGAAGTTCCCCACCGCATATTTGACTTGATGTGATTGGCTAGAATAGCAATGATGTAGATACGGGGTGCTGATTGGCTATATAGACCTCACAACGAGGCGCGATTTGACGCGTTCAGATAAATGTGACGTGTACACGATATCCCGATTATCATTTTACGTTGGAAGCATACAACAACGAGGAGGAGTACGAATACTACATAAGATGGCATCATGTGCTTACACACTGGAAGCACTCGATAAAGGAGCTGAAGGTCTTCCGGATGGGCCAAGGGCCACAGCGAAACCTCCCTTACAACACCTATCTAGCCATCCGAATGGACAAGACCAAAGGACATATGGAAAAGGGAGTACTGAAGCATCGTTTGACTCACAGCCCGCACAGATCCTTTGCCTGTCCTCCACCAACAATCTCAATGGATGTTATCAGTGAAGCGTGTGATACATGGGCAGAGGACAAATATTTACATGCCACATGTTTTTCTGAAGACAGAGAAAGTCGGATGCAGTACTTTGAGTATGAACCTGGTTCTGACTATATTCACGCGACCAGCGAGTATGGGTCCTGCGACAAATTTGAACCAGAAGAAGGCACCCTTGTGAAGGATGACGCCGCATATGCTGCATTGATAGCTGCGATTGAGGCTAAGCAAAGGACATAGCTGGTTGAACTATGATGAACCTGTCAGATTAGTATATTTACTGACTTAGATATCCGGGGCTTAAGCAAGAGGTTGAGAGCTTTCGAAAAGGCTCGAATAATATACAACATGCTAGTTTAATCATCAATCGTGGCAACTGTGGGCTACTAATAAACACCTCTAGGAATCTTAAAGCGTTGATGAACTCGATACTCTTTAGTGGGCGACGTTATGATCTAAACATAGCCGGCGAGGCATAGTTCCGATTCAACTTATCATGAGCCTTCCTCAGCCAGAGAATTCCGTTTACTTTAGTATTTACCTCGAGCCCAGTGCTATGCCTGGTATGTAACAATCGAAATACAAGCTGCCATCAACCACTCTCAACAAATATGTGTATGATTTCATGAGACAGCTCGGCTGCAGGTACCATATTTGTGTGGATTGCAATCTCTTGATCTGGCCCTTTCTCGGGCTATGAATGCAATATAATTCGCATAGTGTTTAGAAGAAATCATGCCGTACACGCTCGTTGGTGTGTCTATAATCGCAGACTCATGAATTTGCATTGTAACTATGCTTCTGATGCTGAGCAACCTCAATGTAACTAGCTTCCAGTCTTAAACACGGCACCTGTGTACAAAAGTTATCATGCGCCCCCACTACTGCTGTAGCCATGACACAGCTCAAAGAATTTTCCTCTGGCCCTCCAGGCGATACTGGGAAATCATCGACTTCGGCACAGTTACTCTTCCGCGTGGTGCAATTTTCATTCCATGCTCGTCTCTCATCATGGCCCAAGTAATGCCCTTGCCCCCCTCAGCATTGATCTCATACACTAAGTTGATGCGATATGCGTAATCGTAACCCTCATAATCGGGATGTCTCTGGTTGTAGTCTTTGTTTCCCAGGCCATCTTCAGGTAGAGGCTCATCGGCTGGGTTTCTGGTAGCAGCCTGGTCGACAGGGCAGATATGGGTGATGGCGGAATGGGGCGCAGTGCGGTAGAACCAGATTCTCTGGATGCCGGCCATGTTGTACTTCCTGAACTCGTAGGTCTTGGAGCCATCGATGATTTGTTGCATGTATGCATCGTTCATGGCGAGAATCATGTCTGCCCGGCGAGAAGGAGCTACGCGCTTTGGCGTGGTAGGTTTTGCTTTGCTGCGCTCAGATTGCGGCTCACGAGGTTTGGTGCTTGATGACATTTCTGTGGTGCTGTAGAAGATGTATGGGAAGAAACGACTGCTGGGCGTGCTTGTTATGATTGCGTCGAAATGGACAAGATGAAGGGCAAGAGCGACGACCATATAAAAAGGGAATAAATAAACAAAGCCGTGGTTGATTAATGTCAAAATGCCAAAATAAAAAGGTAAGCCAGCCGCAGTGCGAGTGCCAGTGCCGGCGGCCAATGCTCCGTTTTTATATATTACATCTGAGTTCCGCATCTGTGACTCAGGAAATGCGCTCTTGTCGATATTAACTTTTAAGTTACATGAACCATATACATGCTGCATTAGGAAAGCGTAAAGTTTTAGTATGGTATAGGCACAAGATATATAGTCAACATTCTCAAGACGGCGATAGCTGTAGACAGCTATGGGGGCTGGACCCTTAAGTCTTAGGGGCCAAGATGCAGTTATACTAGCAAACGAAGATATGGCGTGGGGGAAGGTGTCCTTAGTTCAATAGCTATAACTTCCGAACAAGTCGGTTTTCCAAATATGGCTACTGTTGACTTGTGTATGTTCCGATGTTCTTAGACCAACTGGATACTTGTTCAGGAAACTATGCAATACCTATGTGAACAAAGCTTGAACTAGTGGCTAACTGTCACCTTGCTCATTCAATATGTCCCGCTACCGGAACAAGACCATATTCGAGGTTCATATAGCTGAAAATTGGATACCTCAGAGCATCTACTTCTTATATCCATCCCAAAACTGAATATTAAAACAAGCCATCATCCTTTCCCCAAACCATCTCCTTCCTAACCCCACAAGCCCTCTGCATCTATCAGCACTTCAGACTCATCGAGTCTTTCCTCCTCTCTATCTACGGCAAACAAAACATCACCTACAACACCCCTTTCATCCACGATGAGCGACTACAAGCCTGGGGTGAGCCTCCAGCTCGACAGTGAACCAACCGCTGGCGACAACAAGTATCTCTGGATTACCCACATGCTCGAGCTGGACGAGCTTATGGATGACTTCGAAGTCAGCGATGATGAAAGCTCCGACAAAACTGATGACAAAGACAGTGAGGATGACGACTGGATCAAGCTTGACGCGGAGCAAGAGCAGAGCAAGGTTCAGCTTGACAACGATGCAGCTCTGGTAAATCACCTCGATGGAGCGATCCACGGAGAGAAAGGCTTTAGTCTCGACGATCTCCAGGACCACGAGAATGCTCAGAGCATTCATTTCAACGCGCCTATCGCCCCCAGCTTGATGATAAGCAGCTTGAGATTGTCACCCAGCAGGCCTACAAGCGACTTGCTGAGATGATGATGCAGATGCCTCTCGACGAGGACAATGAGCACCATGCTGCATTTCTCAAGTTTTTCGCCAACGAAGTCGCCGCCGTGGAAGTATAGTCGCGAGCTATGGTGGGATTTGGATTATGTATGGGCTATGCTGGCATGTATTTCCTTTGTAATTTGCTTTGAGTTTGGTGGAAAAGCTAAACCGTGTTATTTGCTTCGGCGCTTGCATGATTCGAGCATATGGATGTCTTCAGGCCGAAAGCTACGATCTGCCCCAGAATAGCATTGGACTGACTCGCTAGTTCTGACTAATGATTTAAGAAAGAGTTTAACGTTGTGTGATAAGTGTGACAAGTGAAACGTGTGAAATGGGCGTCGTATCTCGCTCGTATAAAGCCTGCACAAATCAGGTAGCCGGAAATTAGCAGCCCCATGAAAATAACTCGTCTTGCTCGGGTAGCTAGCTTGTCGAAGCTGTCCATCCTCTCTCTTATCATGGTCGGGCCCAAGCGCCCATAAATACCGGGGTAGACGAGGTGGACGTTGGAACTAGGTAGCAATAGCTTGACTAGGTCCTGCTACGTGTCCGAACTTGAGGGCGTTGATATGCGGGGATAGTATTGTCAAGAACCAACAGGCGGGGGCTACTAGCAAGGAAGTTAACCAACATGAGGTTGCAAGGCAAACCCTCTTGGGGATAATTAAACCGAACTGTTGGCTCTAGCAACCCGGCTGCAACGTTCCTCACATGCCGGCTGTGTTGGTTCAAGCTTTAGACAGGGGCCCTAGTCCAGCACCCAAGAGTGGGCTCAGTATCACGTCTTGGCTCAGGCTATAAGAGGCTGCTATTGAGGTCTGTTGTCAGTCATACATACCCTTAGGCTAGGGCGAAGGGTGTCACTGACGTTAGCACTACTGCAAGTGTTTCAGGGGAGCCTCTGATCTGCATAGTGTCACTGCCTTAACCGGACCCTAACGGAGCTCTCTCTCCACCGGGGCAGGGCAGTTCTCTAGCGTTTGATGCCGTCGGGCTCCATCCAAAGTGGGATAGGACCCGTCAGAATGGATGCAACACGACGCCGAAGGGCCTCCGGGTAACGAATGAGACTGCAATCAGACCACCCAAAGTAGTTAGATACATGCTCCAGTTGTACTGAGAATTGGGTTCTGTTACTCTGCAGGTGTCCATCCACGGACCCGGTAGTCGTTGTCGTAATACGCATGCCGAATATTCTCTCGAATCACACCGAGATATCCCACATCACGTGCCAGGCTAGAGGCAGACTATCAGGTAAACCGCCCTACTACGTAGTAGAAAGACAACCGTTGCTACCTTCTAACCATCCTTGCTGGCTTCATCCCACCCTTGACGGTTGTAGCCGTTATGGAGTCGTCCCGAACCGACATATCCGCAGTCAGTTCATGGTCCGTTCACCGCTGCGACGATCGAAAAAAAGACATAAATCGTTGGACGTGGCGCAATCATGACTCTAAACCTTAGACTAGATCTATCGCAATCTTGATACTACCTTTCACATACCACACCATGCCTCACAAAGACTTCCCAATCAGGCCCGTGTCCTATGCCTTCGACCCTGTGGTGTCGTCTGACATCGGATGCCCAGAGCTGGACTTTGCATCACTGTTCCGCGAGGATAACGTCCCTGAAGATGCTCCTTTGGTGTTGCACCCGGAGGAGTTGGGTGTCCCATGGCATACATCTCTACCTTGGACCAGACAGTCCAAATGGTGGGCTGAGGCCGATGAGGCTGGACGAGATTTGGTGACACGAATTAGTCTCGATAAAGCATCTGAGCGCGGCAAGCTGCCAATGGAGATGGAGGATGAACGTCGTCAATGGAAGATCAATGAGCTTGTTGAAGATGCCGTCTCATGCTGTGTCTACCTCTACCCAACCTCCACACCAAAGAGAATGGCTTTGTTGACACAGTCTGTCCTGCTTCTATTCCTCCATGATGGTAAGTCCGCATTTTCGCCTATAGCTGAGAATCCGTTGACACCCAATCAACAGACGTTATTGAGCGTGGTGATACACAAAATGTAAGACGAAAAGTCGTCCATGTCCAATATTCTGAAGCTAACACCCTCCAGGAAACAACAGTCGTGGATGAGTTCCTGACTATGGCCCCCAAGAATCAACATCTTAGGCGCTTCTTTAAAGAAGTGCTAGACACCGATCCCGTCCTTGGCCCCGACTTGCTCTCGGCTATCGGCGCCTTTGTGCGTGACGGTCGTGTCAAGTCACCTTTCAAGCAAGACCACTACGCGCAATTGTCCGAATACATGGAGTACAGACGAAACGACGTCGGCAAGAAGTAAGTTCACACCAAACACTGATTCCTGAAATCTCAAGCTAACAAGCGGCCAAGGTTTATGTTGGCAGCCATTCGGTACGGTTGTGGTGTTCACCAGACGCCCGAGGAACTGAAGCCTTTCGAAGAGATCTCTGATCTTTACGTGAGACATTCAATTCTCATCAACGACTTGTATTCGTACGACAAGGAGGTTCACGAAGTCGCGACTGTGAATGCCTCTATCGTCAATGCGGTGGCTGTCACAGAGCAACTGCTTTCCGCGTCACCATCGTTGGCCAAGAACATTACCCGTGCTATAACATGGGATATGGAGAAGGAGTTCTACGCCATGTGCGAGAAGTTCATGAATGACCCTTCAATCAATGATCGACAGCGCGTCTACGTGACAGGCCTCTTTGACGCGTTGACGGGCAACATCTTCCACTCTGCTACTTTGAGTAGATATGTCCGGCACGCTGAAAAGAAGCTGCCCTGCACAATTTGAGAAGGAAAATCGAGGACTTTAGCCAGCATATAAACGAAGCATATATCCTTTGTCTATTCAGTATTACGAATGCAACATGGAATTAATGAAACCTTTTGCATAACGAGTATCTTTGTGCCGCTATAAAACCCGAGAGCGTAATGAGACACGTCCATTTGGACTACATTAAGCGGGGAATCGTCATGCAACTATTAGTTTCTTTACATGTAGTAAGTGAAGTCTAGTGATATGGGATAAGCCGACTCAGGATAACTTGGGGGTTGGCTGATGTTTCCATGTTTCAGTAACCAGATCTCAAGGATTCGAAACCAATCTTGTTGACTGGTTGTCTTCAAAGGCTTTATATGTTTATGCTGTAGCGCGAAAGACCTCTTTGAAAGCACTGCGGTACTCTCAGCTTGTCGTATTGATACACACACTTGTACCCTGCCAGATCATGGCTGCATCTATTCAGCTACAGCTTGATGAGCTCGATAAAATTACCACCAACTTGCCTTAGCAAGCTTTCTTTGGAACTCAATAAGCATACATGCACAGAACTGTAAGATAGGCCGTTGAAGTAGACATGTGAAGCTATCTAGGCTTTCCATGCGGAATGCGAAGAATCTTTGCCTTCAAGCGGGCTAAGCATGTGTAATTTACGGTCTTAGGCTGAGAATATGATGGAAGCTTGCTTATAACTCCTTTACTTCTATCATATAAGAAACCAAGATCGTCAGTCATAGCCTAGCAATAAGGATATATCAAGCGAAACATATAGCTGGCTGCTATATACGGCAGGAATATCGGATCACATTTCAATGTAATTAATGTACCCTATAGGTCGAGATCAGAGTAGCATATGCTTTGCGTAGATAGACACAGCTTGCCTCCAAAAGAGCCGTTCAACCACATGCTAAGCTAACCTAAAGGAAAACACATGGTCTTGTTGATCTCAAGAATCAATCCCCTGTTTAGAGATAAGCACAGAGCCCTAACCAGAGTGTTGACAGGGTCACGATTTAGTTTATGCAGACCATGTCTCGCATCTATAACCGGGATGGGAAACGGAGAGACTATCCGGAGGTCCACACCGAATACAACGTAACCGGAAGAGAAGTTGCATGTCTGTGCTCTCAGGCGCCTCCGAGCAACGCTAGCGGATATTATAGTAATTATTATGTGAGCAATTACCCCTGTGCGTGGAACGCAGGTTGTTTTGTCCGTGTTTTCGACTGCTCAAATCTCTGACCACTTGCTGGTCCATCAAAGCTTCAAGACTGATTGCAATATCCTTGCTAGAGCCAAAAACAGCATGTGTTCCCGCAGCACTAAACACAGGCCAGCTCGTATTGATGGTGGCAACTTAAGCAAAACAACTGTTTCAGCCTCAATTGCATGTGTTATTCCCGCTATCTGCAATCAAACAACTAATAGGAAACTAAGAACTGCATGTCCTGGCACTCTTTTTACCCTATCCGCCACTAAACAATCGCCTAACCGTCCTCTCGTAAATGACCCTTGCCATCTCAATGGTGCCGTACGAGGCAACCTTAATACATAAAACCGCCTAACTTGACCTGCTAGAAGCCTTGAGACTACCCAGGAAACGCAGCAGTGGGTTCAAGAGACCACTGAGAAGAGCCTCCAGACCACTGTTGCCATGGTTGTACGTCAATCCCTGGACTATTCTATCCAAAATTTCGCGTAGCTCGGGGGTGATCCTGGGGTCGCTAAGAGTTAGACCATTGAGAAGGCTAGTGAGTGCGTTCATGACAGGATTGAGTGACGCGGCTAAGTCGATTCGAAGCCCCAGGGTATCGACCAGGTTGTCAACAGTGTGGATAAGTAGCTGAACGATAGATCCAGCGTCGGCGCTGACCTCTTCTCGCTGATCACTGGTCAACTTGAGGTCGCGAGTATTGGTAAGCCTGGTCAGAACACCAGTTATATCAGTACGTAGGAGACTGAGCTCTTTGATACTGTCGCTCGTGGCCTTGTTCCGACTAAGGTCACCTGCCCGAACTTGAAGTAGAGTAGCGTCTAGAATCCGGCATTAACAACAAACCAATAAATTTTAGGAAATGGAATACTTACTAATAGTGTCGCTGTGGGCTGAAACTTGGCCGAGAAGTGTGTTCAACGCACTAACGAAGTCGTCACCATTCTTGAAGCCACTGGTTGTCACCTTGGTTGAGACTTTGAGCAGGGATTTTTTCAAGTGCTTTGGCTTTGACTTGGAGCGTTTGACGTTTGTCGTGGCTTCCTGACCCCCATCGTGGTCACTGGTCAGGCTTCCAATGGCTACTTTGACATCAAGTGCGCCGTCATGGGCATTGGCGTCGGCGAGATGAGACTCTCGCACAATGAGAGCGTTTCCAGTGGTAGGTGCAGCGAGTGAAACAGTGAAAAAAGCAGCCACGGCAATTAGATGGAATCTCATGATGCTTGTGAAGAGTCGTATCTGTTTTGAGACGTCAAGTAATTGTTGGGTTTGCAATAGTGAGTTAGGAGAATGGGCTCAGACCCGGGAAATGAGCATAGATTTATAGAATATACAGAAATGAACCCCGACACGAATCTGGATAAAGTTGAGTTTTGCCCCCCATAGGTGGTTGAAGCCATTATCATCATTGCCGAGACTTGAATCGTTTAACAAAGTTGAGAATCACATACTTATGACAGGTAGCTTGGTCGTCTTGAGGCTCTGCTCAACAGACGCTGGATCTAGATCTTCTTGAAAGTTTGAGGCCACTGACGTGAATTATGTGTTTGTACAGCAGCTTTGCTCCATTAAACTTAAGATTATGGTTATACTTCTGACTGGCATGAGACTACTCCCAGAACGAATGTAACGAGATGTCCATCATTCCCGTAAGCCCTCTTAACAGCCAACATTTAAGTTACATTGGCGTTTGCTATCGGATCCGGAACGACAAAAGCTGGTAACTGACTGCTCATTTCTGCCCTTACCGTTACCAGGAGCTCATGCCCCTGTCCAGGGTCTCATCCTGCGAGTAATATCGAGGATGTTACTGGTGGCGCTGCCTAGAACCAGCCACTATCGTAGTGTCTGGACCCTTGGATCATGTCTCACGATCTCACCTGTCCTGCTGACTCGGAAGCCTCTTGTCAAAGTTGAAATTGCAGTGCCCAGACGCTTCAAACGTCATATAGGCCCTGTTTGATTTTATAAACAACTCGTTTTCGACATTCCTGTTGGTTTTGCCGAACAGACCAAACTAGTGGTTGGGATACATATTAGGCATTTAACCTGGATGGTGGTTATTAATGACATCTTGTCCGCTGAGGTATGCCAGAGTCACAACTTTCATTTCTCGCCTAGCCCACGAATGGTTAGCAAACATAGTGTGATATCATAACAATTCGCCCACGTCGTTAAGTGTCATTCATCGGCTTTTTAACCTGCAACCCACTAAGCAGTGAGTGGAATGTGATTTTTCCTGCATGTCATTCAAGTCCAAGTACGGAATCATGTTCGCCTTTCTGATCTCATTCATTTGCCACAGACCTATGTATTGTTTGCATCTTTCCCGACTGTCACTCGGACAAGACGTACTCAAGAGTGAGCGAGATATTCCCTTAACCAATTTCAAAGTTCCAGTTCAAAGAACAGACACAGTCTTAAAAGTCAGTGAGCCAGCTGTCTCAGAACAGCAAAAAGTTAGTCAGTCAGCCAAGCCGACCAAAATGAGCGCTAGACAAAAAGAAACTCCACCGGATGTTCATCATGCAAAAGAAAGGGTCTGGCCGGGGATTGAACCCGGGACCTCTCGCAAGCTAAGCTGTAGGGTTCTCCCTAAGCGAGAATCATACCACTAGACCACCAGACCGATCGTGTCGTGATGAAGCTATTACCAACTGTTGCATTGCGGCGTTGGAAATTTATATTATATGGGTGTTACTTCACGTCATAGAGAGAATACTGGGCACATGCCATATATTACTATTTTCTCAGACCACTTCTGCCGTCAGCTTAGCCAAGATTTAAATAAGGTCAGCTGTTAGTAGATCGCTCGTGCTGATAGGCCTGCCACGGCTCTGAGTTGGCAGAGGCAAAGCCGCGTGGGTTAGTAGTATCGGCGATATGTAGATGTGCATAGCTTCGTTTGAAGACAGGACTACTCGAGAGTTACTTATAGTGTCTTAGCATTAAACTTCCTTGAGCATCTCTTTTTCTGGTGAGCTCTATGTATGCCATTATACCATTTGTTGGGCAACATCAAGTGCTTCTTCATGTATAAATTCCACAGCCTTCTAGATCCACTAATTGCCCAGGAATTGTCGAGAATCGACTAGGCTGAACGTTACAGGTCAAATCAAAATGAGTGTATGAAAAGCACTGTATGCATACACTCATGTACGAATAAGCAAGAATCGAGCGCTGGACTTTGTGTCCTCACGTATTAGAAAGCCCATTGCTTGGAGTCGGAGGTATCATATCATTATATAGCCCGGGAATAGAATAAATCATCGGGTAAAGATACGGATGAGTATTCCTCCAATTGGATGAATCCCAATTCATCCTAAATTTCCCTGTCATCCACAAAAATGTGCGCTAGGATCCGCAATCGCGCAAATCATGTGTTCGTATTCGGTTTTATGGAGGATCTGTATCTTAGGGGTAACTTGGCAGGCCTAATTTCTGACGTTGGACTTCAGGAATATATATCTCAGTCTGTCCAAGCTCATGAGAGAAACATGTGCATGTGCTTGCAATTGTAGATAATCATGTTGCGTGAAATCTTGTACAGTCTGGCAGGCCTCGTGCTGCTCGCCTACAGCACAGAATGGATCCTCTCCCTCTTCGACGATCCCCGTGAGCCGAAGCGTTTACAGTCCAGGATACCACTCTTTGGACATTTGGTTGGCATGTTGAGATACAGCTCAGGATATCATGGCATCACAAGGTGAGACAGGAGTATTGACAACGAGACAGGCTGTTGCTAACTACGTCCATCAGTAAACAGACGAACGAGGAAATGTATACAGTCGCCATCTTCAATACCAAGCTCTACATCGCAAGGACCTCAAGGCTCACCCCATTCATTCAGAAAGCATCAAAAACAGTCTCTTTCCGTCCTTTTATGCAGACTGCAGCTAAGCACATGGGGGATGCCAAACCAGAGACGTATGAGACTTTTGGTACCGAATGGGTCGATGACTTTAGCCATGCCCATAAAAAAGGGTTGACCCCTGGACCTTACATGGATGAGCAAAACATACGCATGGCAGAACGTGCCTTGATAGACATTGAAAAGCTCTTGTCAGCAGGGAAAGACGGTGTCTCAAAAGTGTTTCTGTTGGAGTGGGCGAGATATGCTGTTGTACAAGCAAGTGCCTGTGGTGTCTATGGCCTGGAGCATCCTTTCCGAGACCCCAAAGTTGATCAAGCGTTCTGGTGAGTTGCTTCTGTTTCTAGCCGGGTAGTACAAGATCTAACAACTCTTAGGACCTGGCAATCATACCTCCCTCTCCACATGGCGAACCTCGACATCACCGGTAAAGGCTATGCAGCCCGAGAGATTGTCTATGATGCTCTCCGGAAATACGACAAGGCGCTCCCCAAGGATGTATCCCACGTCTATATGGAGCGAAGACGCTCCATGCAGGAGGCTGGCATCGACGAAGAGGACATCGCCAAGCAGCAAGCCACTTTTGGCACCGCTGCCTTTGCCAACACTGTCCCAATCATGTACTGGACCATCTATGAGTTATTTTCCCGACCGGAGCTTGTTGAAGAGGTGCGCAAAGAACTTGTTGAGCAGGCCATCAGCGGTACCAAGGAGACTGGCTTTAAGCTGAATGTGGAGGCCCTCAAGACGAAATGCCCCTTGATTCTTTCGATGTACCAAGAGACACAGCGTCTACGACACGTCCACGCCAATATCCGCAAGGTCAGCACTGATACAATTCTGGACGGCAAATATCTTGTCAAAGCCGGTCATTTCGTCTTGATGCCAGGCCAGCCTATCCATAGTAACCCGACCACTTGGGGCGAGACCGCCGAGGTGTTTGATCCTTACCGCTTCGTCCCTAAGGATGCTAAAGACCGCAAGTCAGTGCCTCCTAGCAACTTTGTTGCGTGGGGAGCGCCACCTCATCTCTGTCCTGCACGCCAGTTTGCCTCTACTGAGATTCTAATTGTCGTCGCTCTACTTGCTGTCAGGTGCGAGATAACTCTCGCAGGTAAACGGAAATGGTTGAAGGATCCGCCTCTATTTACGGGTGACATGGCGACTATGTATACTCCTGAGAAGGATATTGAAATAGAAGTCAGGGCGAGGGAACAGTGGTCTGGAAAATGGAGCTTGGAGAAGGTCGACAGCAGGACTCGTATTTCTCTTGCTTCGGGGTAGACCAAGGGAATTTCTTGTTCTTTTACTGGTCCTCTCTGTACTAAGTTGTGAATACTATGTAGTATAATCACCGTTGGTCTTTTTATACTCGGTGTCCGATATGTCCGAGCGTGAATGAATGGTAATAAAGGGTGCGAATATCACGAAGACGCACCAAGATCAGCGAATATCCGCCAAAGAACCTGTGACGCCTCGCCTCGCAAGGCTGACAAGAACTTTTGAGTCATCAACGAGTCTTAAAACTGCGCCACGGTAGGTTGCCTCAAATCAAGTTGCATCCTATCACCCTCTTGCTTCAGCTGACGAGCCATCGGCATTATCCACTTTTGGGGCTGAGCAACAGAGGCTTCTAGTCCACTAATTAACAGGCTAAGAGCGACCGGTGAGGGGTCATCACAGGTCATAGGGCTGTTGCTTGACTGATGCCTACAGCCATAAGCAATAACGACATTAAAAGGTGACTGCATTCTTGGCACTCTTTTCAACCTCAATGGCAATCACTTTCTTGTCATCACACCATAGTTTCCGTCAAATTCCCTTCCATCTATCGCTTCAGACTTGACCACCTCACAGCTGTCGACCTGGTCTCACCAGGACACATACCAAGATGACCATCGACCGGGATCCCATCGTCACAAAGTTTAGAAACGCGTCTCTATCACGCGCGGATCCTTCCCTACCAAGCAAAAACGGCATCCAAGAACACAGTCCCTCAGCAGAGCGAGAGCACCAAGTCGCATCCACATCAGGTCTCCTCTCAGAACGAGAAAGTGAAGCATGGCAGCGAGCTATAGAAAAGGTTGCGCGTAGCGTCGTATCTGTCAAATTCTCACAGCCTTACTCCTTTGATACCGAAGTCTCAAAGACAAGCGAAGCCACTGGTTTTGTCGTTGACGCTGAACGAGGGTGAGGGATATCTATACCCTAGATCTCACATGTCTCTATACTAAACGCAGCAAAGGCTTGTCCTCACCAATCGACATGTTGTCGGCCCTGGGCCCTTCACTGGGTACATCATCTTCAACAACCAAGAGGAAGTTGATGTTTGTCCTATATATCGTGACCCGGTCCATGACTTTGGCTTCTTGAGATTCGACCCTAAAGCGGTCAAGTATATGGAACTAACGGCCATGGAGCTTCGGCCTGACCTGGCAAGAGGTAACTATATCGCTCGTTTATTAATACATGGAATTTTTTGCTAACAAAGTACCACAGTTGGAACTGAGATCAAGGTCATCGGTAATGACAGCGGCGAGAAGCTAGGCATTCTGTCTGGTTTCATCAGCCGCCTCGACCGAAATGCCCCCATATACGAGGGCTACATGGATTACAATACTTGCTACTTTCAAGCAAACGCCTCTGCCGCTGGAGGTAGTTCAGGTAGCCCAGTTGTTAATGTTGATGGCCATGGTATCGCCCTTCAAGCAGGCGGTCGTACTGACGGTTCAACCGACTATTTCCTTCCTCTCGACGGTCCCTTGCGCGCCCTGAAGCAGCTCCAGAAAGGGCAAAGTGTGAAGAGAGGAGAAATCCAGGCAGTCTTCAAACTCAAACCCTTTGACGAGTGTCGACGACTTGGTCTCAGCCCGGAATGGGAGAGTGTTCTTCGTAAATCTTTTCCAGGCGAGAATAACGCAATTGTTGCTTTGGACGTCTTGCCCGAAGGCCCAGCAGACGGTAAACTCAAAGAGGGCGATATTCTCATCAAGATTAATGGAGAACTCGTTACCCAGTTTCTTCGTTTGAACACCGTCTTTGACGAAAATATTGGCCAAACACTTCATATCTTGGTACAGCGAGACGGTGAGGATATCGAGGAGGAGATCGTCGTCCAAGACTTGGATGAAGTCACGCCCGACCGTTTCGTTACTGTTGGGGGAGCTTGCTTTCACGACCTCTCGTATCAGGTCGCTCAAAGATACGTCCTCCCCTGCCGCGGCCTCTACGTGAGTAAATCCGGCCCTTTACACCCACATAGTGAAAACTGCATCATCATCGACAGCGTCAGCCACAAGAAGACTCCAAATCTAGATACCTTCATAGATGTCATGAAGGACATCCCTGACAGAACTCGAGTCGTTATCAAGTATTGGCACACGTGGGAGCGACATACTATGCGCACGGTTGTGCTGCCCATTGATCGCCACTGGTTTCAGAGGATGAAGATGTTTAAGCGGAATGACACAACCGGAGTATGGGATGTTGAGATAATTTCAGAGGCACTGCCTGCTGTGAAATCGGTTCCGCTAAGTGCGTCTTTTGATACACTCGAACACATACCCCATCGAGCAGTCGCAGAGGTGGTAAAGAGTGTCGTCCAGGTCAAACACTCTGCACCTGTCTTGATTGACGGACAGGCGAATCGTGTCAAGTTCGGCGTGGGACTTGTCATTGATGCCGAACGAGGCTTTGTTATTATATCTAGAACCGTTGTGCCAACTCGAATGTGCGACATCGAGCTCACATTTACCGACTCGGTTCTTGTGCCCGGCAAGGTGGTGTTTCTACATTCTTCGCACCACTATGCCATTATCCAGTATGATCCCAGTCTCGTTGACGGGCCCGTCAAAAGCGCAAAGTTCAGCAAAGAACGTATCTCCCAGGGAGCATCCACGCTTTTTGTTGGACACCATTACTACGATGAGATGGTGTATGCCTCAACTACAGTAACCAAGGTCGTCCCGCTGGAGAGAGAACCCCCCAACCCGCCCAGAGGTCGCCCCATCAACGTTGATAGAGTCGACGTGGAGACTAGAGTGGGTAACCAATGTGGTAGCGGTGTTCTGATGTCAGAAGATGGATTGGTCCACGCGCTTTGGATGCTCTACGAGACGGAGGATCTTGAAGAAGCCTGCCTTGGACTGAGTTCTCAAACTATATTCCCAGTGGTCGAAAAGTTGAGCCAGGGGACTATCCCCAGCCTGAGAAACCTACCCGTGGAGCTGGAACCCGTCAACATGATCTCAGCTCGAGTGATGGGTGTCTCCGAGGAGTGGATCCAGCAAGTCCAGAGCAAGCCATCAGAACGTCGTCTTTTCATGGTGAAGCGTGCTTGGAGTCAATTACCCCACCAGCTTCTTGAGGGAGACGTTTTACTTACGCTGGACGGCAAACTTGTCACACAATACGCTGACGTAGACGTCATGTACTGGAAAGAATCTCTCGACGTGGTGGCCGTACGCAACGGAGAGCAAATCAGCTTCAAAGCTCAGACCCTTATCGAGGATGAGTTTGAGACGTCTCATGTTGTCAACTTTTGTGGTCTGACTATTCAGAGGCCTCATCGTACCGTAAGACAGTGCATCAAGGATCTGCCAAGCGAGGTTTATATCACCAGCTGGATGATTGGAGCGCCTGCGAATTTGTACAGCGTGTATGCAACGACATTCATCACACATATCAACAACATCCCCACGCCCGATCTGGAAGCGCTGATGAAGGTGGTGGCTGGTATTCCTGACAAAACATGTAAGTTAATACAGCCGATTTGTCTTCTTCTTGAGATGTCCTGCTAATTGAGACGAACTGTAGACTTCAAGATCAAGATGACGGATTTCGCGGGTACTCCATATGTTAACACGATCAAGAAGAACGAACGCTACTTTCCGACGGTGGAATGGATTCGAGATGCTTCGCATGCCGAAGGCTGGAAACGCATCACGTATGAAGATGGCAAGGCTGTGCAGGGCGAGGGACTTTACGGCATCTCGCTGTAGTCTTTTGACGCAAGAATGACTCAAGATTCGACGACTAGATTGGGTTTATACTGAGGACTAATGGTCGTGTACTATAATATCTCCTATCAGAAATTGGTACAATAGAAAATGGATCTCTTAACATAACGATAACGGTTTCGCAATACAAAAATGTGCTTTCAATCCATATTCGATATTCGCTTCAGCTATGTCATATCCCACACCATCATTTCTTGTCTATGATCTCTTTGACAATCTTGCTAACATTGTCTGGCTGGCTAAGAGTAGGCACATGGCCACTCTTGAGCAGATGGACACCAACTGGTCCTTTGTTCGCTGCCTTGAGGATCTCAACCATACCATGCTGATACGGAGGTAGAACAAGCCTGTCCTCTTCACAGACAATATAGTGCACCTCGACATCACTATATCCCGCATATGTCAACTTTTCTCTGTAACTGGATGTGGAATGATTGGGCATTCCTTTTGCAAGTTCTAATGCCTCCTCGGGCGAAAAGTCTGAAAATGTCTTTGGTGCGTTGCCCTCAGGATCGAGTGTCATATAGTCTTCCTATGAACAAGTGAGCAACTATGAAGTCTCTGTCAGTTGTGATCTCGACATACCTCGATGATAAGGAACTCGGGAGCAGTCAACAGATCGAGAAGAGCTCCTCCTACTGGCAACACAACGGCTGCTACGTAGATAATCTTGCTAACTCCACCCTTCTTCCCCTCAGCCTCTCTTGCTATGGTGGACAACTTCTCAAGACACTGGGTGCCAGGGACACCGCCATAGGAGTGAGTCAAAATAACGACGTCCCTTTCCTCATCGAGCAGCTTGGTAACCACGCGCGAAATCTCATGGACATCGTCGGTCATGGTTCCTGGCGGTTTATTTTCCCGTCGCCCAACAGAAGGTAGGTCGACAACCTCGACTGGAATATCATGACGCGTTAGACTTTCACAGAAGCCTTCGTAGGACTTGGGGGTTGCAAAGGATCCTGGCACAACCACAAGAGTCGTCATATTTATTGAGTATTTGCCTGAGATGTGAGAAGTCAAGCCGAGGAGGGAGTTGGGCTGAGTAAAGCAAGGTGATCCGAGGGCTTATATACCTCAATAAGCGCCGCAGTGTCGCATGTGAGCACTTTAGGCATCGGGGCACTTCCAGAATAGGAAGCAGTATCTGCTCAGCGCTTAGACTAGTGCTGATTCAGTTCTTAGGTCCTACCAGCGCTGTGATTCCTGTCGAATAGACCGCTGCAACAAGTTGCCTGGAGTTATTGCCCCGGTCTTGCAATAAATGACATTGGCTCTCAGGTTCTGTTTTTTCTTGCTTCCTCAACCTTCCTTTGCACAGTGAGGTGGATTAAATGCTCCAGGGCCGGTGTATCAACGATTAACAGTGGTGTTGTGGATCTGATTTGCGTGAACATTGACGCAAGGTCTTGATATCTAGTGGACAGCTGGTAAAAAATCAAGGTAAAGCCAATAGAAACGTAAAGGTGAGTATTTGTCCTATGAATTCTTACCCAATGTTTCACTTCACTACATAGGCGACGTTTCGTGATTAAAATAAAGCCACTAATATCTGCATTTATTCATTGTGGAAGGGCCGCTGTCGCTACCCTGCATCTAGGTAGAACAAGTGAGGTACAGTCTTCATGGCGTCATTAACCGGAAATGGTCTAGCTCACTTAACCTAGACCAGGTAATACTGCCACAACTGGCCTAGCACTCGTGCTACCAGAGCAGAGACTTTATGTGGTCTATTCTCAATTTCGAACAACAAAGAACCTGCATCACCATCATTTTCAATAATCGTCGCTTGTCGCCCGCATATCCGACGTTTTGCCTCAGTACTATTTGAACTACCAAAAGCACACTTATCCTCCCTCACCTCTGATGGACAGTTCCAGACGTCGCGCTGGCCGTGGCCGCGGCAACCGACGAGGCTTTCAGAGCCAATCTCAGTCTCAGCGCGGTGGCCGACTCTCCAGAGATACGCAGTCAAACGCACCCTCAGCGCCTTCTTCCAAGCAAGAGCCCGATAACAACCACTCTCAAGCGCCATCGCAGCCCTCCAACTCTGAGCCTGTCCCTCTGGACACGCGCCGGTTCGATGTCCTCTCAACCACCAGCCAGGTGCACCCCGTCATCGTGCAGACCATCACTCAGGACATGAAGTTCGAGTTCATGACCCCCGTGCAAGCCGCCACTGTCGATGAACTTCTCCCGCCCAACCGCAATGACTGTCTTGTCCAGGCTCGAACAGGAACAGGCAAGACCATGGCCTTTCTTCTGCCCGCCTTGCAGACTATGATCACCCAGAACCGTGGCCGTGACGCCGGCATCTCACTTCTCGTCATCTCCCCGACACGAGAGCTGGCTCTTCAGATCTCAGCAGAGGCGACCAAGCTTCTTCAGCGACTCCCCCAGTATCGCGTTCAGGTTGCCATTGGAGGCACAAACAAGAATGTCGAGGAGAAGCATGTCCTCGGTGGCTGTGAGATTCTCATTGCCACTCCCGGCCGTCTTCTGGATCACATGTCCAACGAGGACGTTGTTTACTCAATGCGAAACCTCAACACCCTTGTCCTTGATGAAGCCGATCGACTGCTCGATATGGGTTTTATGAGGGACCTTCGAGAGATCGTCAACCGTTTGCCCGACAAGTCAAAGACCAGCAGACAGGGCATGCTCTTCTCTGCCACCATCGCACCCCATGTTCAGCAAGTCGCAGGCCTCGTCCTGTCTCCCGGATACAAGTTCATCTCGACCATTCCCGCTGGTGAAGCCAACACTCATGAGCGTGTCCCTCAGTTTCTGGTCCAGGTGCCCACATTTGGAGCTGTAGCACCCGCCATGGTTGGCTGTGTCCGTGAGGAAGCCAACCGAGGCCAAGCCTTCAAGGCCATTCTGTTTGCTCCTACAGCCGCCCTCGCCGACTTCTATGGACAGCTTCTTGAGACCTTGCCTGGGTTGCCTCCAGTATCCATCTTGCACAGTCGCATGTCTCAGAACAAGCGTACTAAGATCACCAACGAGTACCGAGACGCTACAACCGCCATCCTCGTGGCCACTGACGTTGTTGCCCGTGGAATGGATTTCCCTGGTGTCACGACAGTCATCCAGGTTGGCATGCCAGCTGACAAGCAGAGCTACATTCATCGCCTGGGCCGTACCGCGCGAGCTGATGCCGACGGCCGAGGTATCCTGGTTGTTTCCGATGCAGAAGGCTGGTTTCCCAAGTATACTCTCAAGGAAATCAACTTTACGACCCGAGACGCCGAGCTGTCTGCCGCTGGCGAGGTTGTCGAGATTGCCGAAAAGATGGAAGAAGACGACAAAGCCCGAATTTACCAGGCATGGCTCGGGTATTATAACAACTACCTCAAGAGCTTCAGGTGGGACAAGGAGGAGCTGGTACGACAAGGCAACGTCTACGCCCGCGAAGGACTGGGATCTCCCGATACGCCATCAATTCAGAAGAGCACCGCGTCCAAGATGGGTTTGAGAGGCGTCAAGGGCCTGGTCACTGTCGCTGATCGTCCTCGGCAGAAGCATGGAGCTCCTGGCAATGGGGGACAGGGCAGTGGTGGACGGGGTGGACGAGGCAAGCGAGGCCGCAACTGATAATGTTTGATGATTGGTTGGTCGGATCGGAGTTGAGGACATTTTAGAGGCACTATGGGCGATTTCATAGACTTTTTAGAATTAGATGCCTCGGGCTGACAAGAAACCTGAGAACAAAGTGGTCAATTGGCTGGTTGCCACGGAAGATTAATATTCCGACAGAAGTATTATCACCATTGCCCTCAACAATCAGCTTCTCCTCCTCTAACCATAAGCCCAAGATCAGACTGCGCCTTAACTCCACCATGACCCAGTCTGTTTTAACGTGCATAAATGGAGTTTTACGCCTTCAAAAGCCCTCTCAACCCATCTTCGACTCACATTTGAGAGAGTGGACAAAATCAGAACTTGATGACGTCTGTCTCGACCTGTTTCACTCATTCCCTGACACTGGCCCCTCGACGTTGACTGATTCTGACATAAGAGCGAAGTTCTCACGAAAATACAAGGCTCAGAATCGTCTCGTGGTTCAGGATAGCTCCGTATATGTCGGAAAATCTCTGGAATATTACCATAGTCAACACAACCATGTTGATATCAAGAAGGCCAGCGAAATCGGCTCCAACTCCATCGCTCCAAAGACTTCCCTCTTGGCTTTACCAGTGGAAATAAGACTTTGCATATATCGCCACCTCCTCGTCTCCAAGGCTGCATCTGTGCTCTGCCCTATTCCGGGTGGATTCCGCCTCATGAGCCAAGAACCCTACGACCTGCCCTTAGAAATACATCCCCAGATTCTCGAAACATGCAAGCAAGTTAACAGAGAAGCTAGCCCAATGCTTTATTCGGAAAACGTCTTTCGACGAAGATTCTACTGGCGCCATACATACAGCAGAAGAGGAAGGTTGATATATTGGCCGTTGGCTGATTCATCGCCTATTAATCAAAGGAATTTCCAATGCATCTCACGAATACGCATGTTTGGAGATTACCACCAGTGGTTCCGTGGAACTGAGCTCAAGGTTCTGAAGGATTTTCCGTCGTTGAAAGAGTTGCAAGTCCATATCGACTTGGAATATCCCACAAGTCGGGTAAACCTTCCAACGCTCCTGAAAGACACCATCAAAGCAGCCTGTCGCTCAAATCTGGCATGTCTCTCGATAATGTTTCGACTACCGTTTGATCACCATTATCAAGATTGGTGTGGTGAGTGTCGTAGACCTCGGCCACTGAACTTCAGTCTACACATGGCAAAGAAGACTGAACTGGAGGAGTGGATGCAGAGGGATGGTGGCTTTGTGGGGAAGAGACTTGCGTGGTCGTTCGAGACGGAAATATCAGAATGGTGTGGACCGTCCTGTACGATTGGACTCGTTATGGGTGGTCAGTCTGAGGCGAGGGCAAGTGTCATTGAATATTGTGTGGACCATGAAGGGGAGGAGAAGAAGTTTAGTACTGGGCCAGTGCACCCTAGTGAGGGTGAGAATGTCCTGTATTGCATTTCAGATTCGGCCTGGATTCAGTCGAGCATGAGATGAGACGCGGTTATGAGTTTGACGAATAGATGGCCCTTAATGAAAGTGTCAAACTTTGGATCATCAGGTTACTAGCGCTGACGAGTATGTTGATCGAGCTCTATGTTAAGACAGAGATCCTTTTAATTTCTTTCTCACTGATGCATTTAGAGGCATATCGCATGCTGAGACAGTACTATGCCAGTAGTAGTATATTGACTTTTATGAAACCGTAGCGTAGTGGATAACCAGGCGTGCAACCATAAACTTCTGCCTCTAGGATCAGTCCCAACAATGTGGATGCCAAGAAAGCTTATGCATTACGAACCCCTGAATTCTTCAATAGTCGCAATATTCGCACCACTTATTCTGAAGGCCGTTGTCCAGACAAATTAGAACGTCAAGCCGCTGACTTTCAGTCATTTAAAAACCTCTTGACTTCTGCCACACGCGTGATGCACCGACCAATCTTATTGGACAATATTCGAACGATCCGAAGTATAACACCCGGACGAAGACTAAAGAACTGATATACATTTTTGCTATCTTTAAGATCGCAAAACAATACCAAATCGGCCGTGCCAGCGAGCTGCGCCCCCGGTACAACTCTATCAACCCATGACCTGGCTTGTACTGCAAAAAGCAACTTGATCAAAGCGGGTAGGATTGGTGGAAGTTGAAGTGGCGTGCCGACCCGTGCAGCAGCTGGTTTGGGTTTGACTTCAGGGTCAAACTTCGAGCCTTCAAGCCACATCGTACGGGCAATCCCCAGCCCACTGGTCGCGACAAGACACTCTTTGGCTTGCCATATACGGGCCGACCAGGGCTTGGACCTTCTTGAAGCCTTTGCCAATCATGTCTACCAAATCCTGGCTGGTGACTGGTTACGAAGATGTGATAACCCGGCTCTTTGGTCAGATTGACTCCGCAACTTTGCATTATCACAAGATGGTCGGTTCCCGAGTGATACCCTTCCTTTTACTTCCATGTTTGCTATGCTTACCGTAGTTAACATTGGCCCTGGGCATCAGTGATGTACCAGAATGTGCTGTGAGTCTTGCACTCTTGACTCCTAATTTCGACTCTTTTTAACACTCGGAATAGACTAGCTGTGTCCTGTGAGCGCTATCCTAGACCAAGGATTCACACAAGAACGTGAAAACCTTGTGTCAAGACAAAGACTTTATTCAAGGTGTTACAGAATGCGGCTCGACAACTTGTCCCCTTACGGAGTCTCTGAGTATGTTTTGGTCATATATCTATATGCTAGCGCTGACACTAACCGCCCACGTGGAGTTCGTGTCTCTTTTTGAAGAGGTTTGCCAACACCCAGTGACGGATGATCGCCACGAGTTCCAAATTGTCATGGGTGCTTTTGCTGCACCCGCCACGGCCTTTTTCACCATGCGATTAGTTTCCAAGCTCGTCGCCAAGGTTCCGTGGGGCAATGACGATACCTTGATAGTAATATGTTTTGTATGTCTGTCTGAGGTATCTGCAGTTTCTTGCACTGATATCAGCGCAGATCATTTTGATTCCCTTTACAGTTTTCAATCAGCTCTGTAGATTTCGATATAAATATTCGATACCGCGCTTTTCTGACCGCCTCTATAGTGATTGACAATGGAATCGGGCTTGCTGCACCGTCTATCAATCCAGATCAGATCCCGCACCTACTCAAGGTATGAATCCATCCTGCTCACCTGAGCCTGCGGCATTTATGTCCATGGTTTGGTACCTAATTAACGCGTGGGGTAAAAGGGAACTGCCAGACTGGCAGCCATACAAGAAGACAAGACCCTAGCCCTCGGCAAAGTGCACATATCTCGGGAACAAGCAGCAAGTCATGATTATATCCACCAGTCAACGAGAGCAACTCCGCATTGACAAAACTTGGCACGCGCTTGGTATGTGACGTCAGGTAGTGCGGGAAATAGAATCGGGGAAGACAAGTGTGATGTTACTGCAACTATATCCATCATCTCATCAGTCTTGCGGTGTGCAACGCGACTGGGTTATGCCATCATTGTGCACCGCAGAAGCAGAATCAGCTGCGGGATACGACAGGGTATCGCTGACAGGGCAGTAGGGTATATCCATGCCCTATCCCATCCCATCCCATGAGCTGCGCGGACTGCTCGGGTCGTTGGGCATCAAACACTGATTCAACACCAACATATATTCATAACAGCAACAGCAGTAGCAGCAACACCATCAACAGCTGCCCAAGATGAACTACGCCAACATGATTGAGGAGAAAAACCTCAAGGTACAGCGCATCCGCTATACAACTGTCCCCCTCCATCCATACTGACCATGCGCTAGAAAACGTTCATCATCGCGACCTTATGCTCGACCCTCGTTGGAACATTTACCTCGTCCATGGGCCTATGGGACCGCGTCAAAGAGAAACGAAAGCAAGCCCGACGCGACACGACACAAGATGAAGAGATCAAGAAGCTCAAGGCCCAAGTCGAGGAGTCGTCCAGGGAGAAGGATCGCGCTCTGGAGAGGAGCAGAACAAGAGACGAAGTCGAGGCTTCGTTCGAGCGATCAGGCGCCCTTATCAGCCGCGAGTTCCAAGACGGATACGATCGACTCGGCTCGAGATTCGCTATTGGAGACGTTGTCACCGAGAACAAACTCCAAGCCCAAGTCATCGCCCTACAGCAGACCGTCATCAACGTCCTACAAGACGCCCTCTACAACGGCCGCCAGCTCGATCGCGCCGACATGGCCAAGCTCGTTGCTGCCTCCGACGCCGCCCGAGAAGGTTCCCTGGGTGCTCTTCGCCAGCAACGACAGCGTCTGCTCATGGCTGGAGAGGAGCCCCCAGTGGCATTCCCACCCCCGAAGCGCGCGTCGACCGTTGTCAAGGACGATCCTCTATACTGTCGATACAGCCTCGATCTACAATATGTTCAAGAACGACCTCTTGCCTCAGGCTTTGCTCCTGGTGGTAACGGTAGATGTCCCGCCTGCGATGTCTCCCTCGATGTTGAGGCCGACGATGGCTGGGCGATTGGCAAGACGGCCTCACGATTGATCACCGAGCAGGGATACAGGAGGGAGATTGACGAGGACCTCGAGTTCCACGTCGACCCGCGGTTCGTCGTCAAGTGTCACACGCCAGAGGGAGAGTTCGCCTGCGTCCTCTGCAACAGATTCCGCGATGAGGATGTCCTCTGCCCGGATGCAGACACGTTGATCAACCATATCGGTCGAACACACAATGTTGCAGAGATGGAGAAGGAGCCCGACTTTGATGTGAGGTCTCTAGACTTGGATAGAAGAAACATGCCACCCAAGGCTATAGAATTTGACCGTAGAAGTTCAGCTGCTCGGTCTGTCGAGCAGGACAGGAGAAGTGTCTCCAACAGATCTGTTGCATCGGGTAAAAGGAGTACTCGAGCCATGAGCGTGGATAGACGAAGTGTGTACTAGGACATGGTGTTTCAAGCATAGCGACTCATTGTTTCAGCGTCATTGCAGATTGTAGATACCTCATAGCAAACTCGTCAGAACTACCCGTTTTGGACTGAACCGCAGACAGACTGTCACTGCATCTGTGTCGATGGTACCGCCATCAGCCAGCCCGGCTTCCGAGGTCCTGGCCTGGTTGTTGACTCGAACGTGGTTACATCGCTAAAAAGAGGCCTTCCACAGAACCAACGGCATGCCGTCATATCCGGTATGACCAATGTTGTTGTCTTGTGTATGCAGCCACGTAGTATCAGCGGCTACCGCGCCATCCCAAACAATAGAAACACAAATCAAGACTATACAAGAACAACAACTAATTCTCCAGTTGCCACTTGGCTACACCTTTTGCGTGTAACTCTACTGTATCAAACAAAGGTTTATCAACATCCCCGGGCTTGATAATCATCTGTAGCTCGGTACAACCCAGGATAACACCCTGTGCACCTTGGTCAAAAAGCGCTTTGGCTGCATCCAGGTAGAACTGTTTCGACTCTGGTTTAACAACGTCCATCGAAAGCTCCTGGAAGATGATAGTGTCCATGCGGCTCCTAGTCTCTTGACTTGATGGAACAAGCACTTCAATGCCGAACTTAGTTTCAAGCCTCTTCTTGAGAAATTCCTGCTCCATGACCAGCTGTGTTCCAAAGAGAGCAATCTTCTTCAAGCCTTTCTTCGCAATGGCCTCGCCGGTAAAGTCGATGATGTGCAGCAGTGGAAGACCAGTTGCTTTCTCGATATCCTCGGCCCATCGGTGGTTGGTATTGACACAGAGGACAATAGCCTCTGCGCCGATAGACTTGAGATTGGTGGCCGCGGCGCACAGTTGACGGCTTACTTCTTCAAAGTCTCCGGCCTTGAAGACGGCGACGATCTCAGCATAGTCGAACGAGTGCAGAACTAGCTGGGATGAGTGACTTCCTCCCAGTTGCTTTTGCACATAGTCGTTGATCTCTTTGTAGTATATAAGAGTTGCGCGATAAGTCGTGCCACCAAGGAGGCCTAAAACACGCATCGTGGTGATGAGTCCGTTCTGGGACTACATTGGGAGAGTTAGCTATCGGGGTTGTTCTCCGTGGACAGTAGACCTACCCGTTGTGTTTATTGTTCTTAGATGCAACGTCTGATGAGTTAGCAACGGCAACCAACTGCAAAAGGTTTACTACCTTTTTATACCAACGAGATATGCTGTGTGTAACTCGAAGGGCGTGGTTATCGTATGCAACCAGGTTAACGTTCGCGTACTAACTTTAGAAATATCAGACTGTTCTTATTGGCGGCCAAGTTCCTACCGTCAGCGCTAGCGGAGATTTTGCCGTAATGCACCTACTGTAGTCCGCTCTTATCAGCTCCCGGGCAAGTAGACCCGAGTCTAGATTCACTCATGTAGGTAATCAGCTCATCGCTCCATCTAAACAGTCGATCCTCAAGTTTGATAGCAAAAGTTAGACCAAATAAGATCAGGTATGACAATGGCAGTGCCATGAAAGTTGGTAACTGCATCGCGTAAAATACAGAATTGATATCTTTGTATCAGGCCCGGAGGGTGAGATATCTGGCCTGCACAACACGGTTGGGCCGGCATTGTATCCGGGGTTGACGCGTTATCTAATTTTGTTAACTGCCCCAGAGACTATTTGTACAAGCTTATCACGACGACGCGTGTGATAAGTTTATTCCTCAGACTACAAGTCAGCCTGCGTGTCTTACGCGAAGCCGGTTATAGGTGAGAGTGCAAAGCATGCCGTAAGCTATTGAGCACGATCCCTCCATCAGGTGAAAGGGACTTTCGAATTAGTTAACTTATTATCGGTATATGTTTTAGAGATACTAAAATCGAGAGATCCAGCAGGGCCTCCGAATTGTAACTGAATAACCGCTCTTGAAAATGAAATGGTTCCTTGTACTCTGAGGGGTATAATGCTATATAGGATATTAAGCAAATATGAACAAAGAAAATGCAGTCTTGCGTAGTCCTCAAACCTCCTTCGCAGCCTCGATTAACTGCCACTCCCAAGTCGTCTGCATTTCAACACATTCTTCGACAATATCGGGATCCTCCCACCACCAATAGTCAGCAATAATGTATTCCCTCCAGACCTCCATCCACAGCATACGGCCCACGATATTGCACAGCTCTTGTTTCAAAAACTCGGCTGACACTTGTCCCTCTCTAACATAATCAAGTGGCGTCATATCTGATGGAATAGCAAAGAAGCGAGTCGTCTTGACGTTGCCGGAGTCAATGCTAAGCGATGCGCTGTTTAGCCACATGGGAAGCAGTCTACTCGGGTTGGTGCATCGATGGCTGGCCTGGAGATTGAGCACGAGATTGTCTTCCATCCAGGCTCGAAGTCGAGGACCAAGAGTGCTGGTGATGGGAAGAGGATCAATGATAGTGAGATTTAATGTGCCGCCGGGCTCAAGGCATCGGTGGATGTTTTTCAAGAGAGCAGGAATATCTTGTGATTGCAAGGCCAATGGAAGCCGCAACGAGTAGACAGCTTCAAAGGTTGATGGTGCTACAGGGAAGGCTGAAGGCGACCTCACCGGCACGACGACGGGATGGATATTAGGGAATAATATGTGAGAAAGTGGTGATGGGGAGAGATGGTACACCTGCTTGAGGTGATTCACAGCAGCCAAGTATGAAGTAACAGCTAAAGACCGGTCAGTAGATGTTGCACAGAAACGAGACTATGGCTTGTTACCTGGTGTTTCGTATAGAGCAAGCACCCTTTTGGGGTCTGGGGATGGATACTCAAGAGCCTCAACCATACCATCAAGATGTTCGGGTTGATCCATGTCGTAGATGGCTGACAGCATCCATTGCATCTTCTCAACCTCGAGGTCATTACACGAAGTTGGCGGACTTGTGACGCCTTGGGCCTCTTTCAACCGAAGGAGCCTGATTATGTTGCTCTCGGCAGCTAATAGCTTCACTTCCCTCTGCATAGCGTTCATCTCCAAGGGAAAGTTCGCCTCTGGCTCATCAGCAGGCTCATCCACGAGCGGGAATGAGGGTTCAGTGGGCGAACACTTCCAATCATCCGGAGGTTTCCATTCGGTGTTTAGAGGAACAGTGGAAGATGGCATCCGTCTTGGCTCTCTGGTTTTTGCCTGCGGTGATCGGTTTCTAGGAGTGCGAAGCGGTGCATGAGACCTGCTGAGGTTAACGAAGGAACGAGGACGTTGTGCTGTATCACTTACAATGAACGTGAACGGTTTCTGGTCTTGGGGTTTGGGTTGGCTACAATGGTAACCTCGCAGCTCATCTCCAGGGCATCGTCGGTGCATGTACGCAAGCTTGTTGTTACTTCTGTGCTCCTGGCGATGAAGGAGCCCTCGCTCAGAGTCTGTACGACATGGCAAGGCTCCAGGGCCACGCGCCCAGTGCTATCGGCATCCAACGGAGGAGTGGGCAACTGGCTTAGCATTGGGAAGGCTGGATCGATCTGCGCATTCTGGTTGAGGTAGACATCTACAAGTGAGGTCAGCATGCAAAAGGATTGTATCCGAGCGCACGTGTTTGACAAACCTTGGGGAGGTTCCAAGATCTGACCGTTACGCCGGGAGCTGATCTCCACGACACGATCCGAGTTTATGGTCGCTTGATCATTGCCAGTAGAAAAGGACGAGAGCCTGTCCGTCTCGAAGTCGTAGTTGTATCCCGCATCCGATGTCTTGAGAGAGGAAGAAGACGCAGTTGGTGATAGCGGAGCAAGGTTTCGCTCTTTGTTCTTGCGTCGAGAGAAGCTGGCAAAAGACGTGGACTCGCTCGAGGATGTTGAACCGCGGCTGAAGATGGATCTGGCTTTGGGCGTGCTCTTGTCGCTTCGGGGCGGTTTGCTGGCCTTTTTCTCGCGATGTTCCTTTCGCGACTCCTTGGCAGGGTCTGCCCAAGCAACCTCCCACATGTTGAGGCGCTGGCGATCGAAGTCGGTGAAGTGCAAAGCAAGACTGGTTGCTGGCTTCAGCAGGACGGCACAGAAACGGTCTCTTGACGAGGGACCTGCCGAGCTGGTATTTGGCTCTGCTGTTAACGTGGAACGTGTCATGGGGAATAAGTTTGCGTGATGAGCCAACTACAATAAAAAGGAATGACGCAGGGAATAGAAAAGAAACACGGAGGTTGCATACTGTGACTGTGCGGTGGTAGATGGGATGGGACCTGGGGTAAGATTATACGGCAGGGTCTGATCCCTCGTCCGAGCTACAGGGAGGCTAAGTTGACCAAGCGCTGGCTCCGCGGTCGAGTTCAGGACATGGCGGTAGACTCGTTAAGGTGTGAAATGTAGGGCTGAACTCTGTCGTCTCGTGGAGGTGTCTAGGCCATATTCTCGAGACGGGCCATGTGTAACTTTAACAGGCAGAAAGGGATCCGAGAGCCCGGGACCCTGGGGGCTTTTGGACAGTGTCATTTAATGTGTCTACGGCGCCATCCGCCTCGTCTTGAAGGATGGGATGGATGTGATAGCCTACAGTCAGTAGTTGATTGTCTACATCTGGTTTCAGATGGGATGGCAGACAAGAGAATGACTTGTCATGTCCGTCTGTGCTGGATCAGCAGCTGCAAAGTTCCCCCTGAGGCGGCTTGGCGATCAGTTCATGCAAAGGCCTCGATGCGGCCAGGGCGTTGCAGTGGCTTGCGGCTATCGGCGCCGTCTTTTGCACTAACTCCATGTCCCCGTGGCTCGCTTCGGAGCTTTAAGACATTTGCTGGGTCCATGGATCATCTGCATATATCGCCGTTTCGCATTTACTCGCACGGCACAATGTTGCATTTGGGCGTTTCAAGATCTTTTGATGCATGACATGGTTCATCTCATCCCAAGACTCCCAACAGGGAACAACGCAGTAGAGCATATGTTTGCCCATCCAGGAATGTAGGCACTGGCCACAATGCAACAAAGCTACAACACTCCAACGCCCTGAAGGCTTTTGCATTCACTGGCTGACTGGTCCCAAGACTCGCTCCGGAATCAATGTTGGTCCGGGTTTGTTTTGTGAATAACCCGCAGGCTTGAAAGAAAAGAGCACGTCCCCAAAGTCCAATGCCGTCGAGTAGATAGTCGACTAGCATCGCGCTCGATTGAATGGCTTAATTCTAGACCCTTTGCGGGGATGGCCAGCACCGCCTATCCTTATCCATACAAAGCCCCAGTCTTTCGAACCCTAGAGGCATGGGGAAATCTCGATAAAAGTCTTGTCAAGTCCGAGGCACAATGCCATGGCTCCCAAGCCTCTCCCTTGAGCATGGCCCGTTCACTCTCCAGTCTGTTCACTGAGTTTAACCCCGGATCGCCTGTTTTACTTTGAGTCTCTTGACGCAAGGGAGACGGACTGGGAAATAGTAATTGGGTGTTGGTTGGCTCTCAAGCTTGGCTCGCAAGCGCTACTGTGAGCAAACTTGCGCAGGGGTCCCTTGGGAATAAGAAGCAAACAAAGTTAACAAACGTTGCATCAGGTCATTCGTACTGTACACAGGACCGAACAAGACGAGGAATAAACAAGATGATCATAGCATATTAATGCATTGACCGTGCTGCGGATAGATGACCGATTGAGTTTTCTGATTCAAGCGACAATAACTGGTCTATCATTATCTATCCATTAAACCGACACTGACGGAAATGAATCAAGTCATCTCCGTTGGGACGCAAACAAGCATGAAAAGTGAGCAATCATGTTGGACACGAAATTAACAGGACGGCCACGTGTAGAATCAACTGTCATGTTTTGTGCCTGACGGGCTGCAACCCATATTGCTTTTTTTTTGACAGCCTGTGGACAGTGGCTTCAGGGGAGAATGGCTGAGGAAGACTTCTCCTCTCCGATCCTATCCGCACTCTACCTCAAACAAACGAAGCCGCGTAACGGGCTCTTGGGCCCCTCAAACATCCGCTCAGGCCGTGGTGTGCCACACTCTCGCCTTGACCTTTGAGTAAATTCTATTTATTGGCAGCTCAATGGCTCGTATCGGTTCTGTGGCTTGATGTGTGGTCACAATCTAGACCCGTCAGTTTGTCTTGTTTGCTGAAACGGTTCCTGATGACAGCATTCTTTGAGTCCGCTTTGTCTCATATTTGACGCCTTTACCACCCGTCAGAGTTGTACAGATTCTGTTTGTCATATCTTCTAACCCTTGATGTCCGCAACTGGATCGAGACAACTTCGTTGAGTTGCAAGGATCATCACCATGGACAACCTCAACGCGAAACCTCGCCGTCTTGCGAATATGATCAAAAGGTTCAACAGATATGTTGCATCTTCGCCGGTCGGCCGGTGCTTTAGGTTAGAGGGTAGTGGTCACGTAAGTGCCTCAGACTTCCCGGCTCTTCTCCAGATTCACTAATACATCGTCAGCCCAAAGAGATCGTTGGCTCTACCTTTTTGAATGAACTCCGCGCTGGAGCGACGACCTTTGCGGCCATGACATATATCATTGCTGTCAATGTAAGGTCATTAATTACATCCTCCCATTGTGTCTGTATCTGACTATCTTTCCAGGCCTCTATTCTTTCGCAAACTGGTGGACCCTGTAAATGCGATGAGAAGAATCGGGTTGACTGTGACAATGTCGCCAGCTATGCGATTTGCAAGGAGGGTAAGCATTCAATCACAGCACCCTACACTATGTAAGAGAAAGAAATTGACCTTTTTACAGAGGTGAGACGAGACCTCATCATGGCTACTTCGGCCATTAGTGCCCTTTCCAGCATTGTCTTTGGCCTCTTTACCAACCTCCCCATCGCACTCGCGTAAGTCCTATACCACAGCCTCGTGATTCATATCTGACAACCGACAGGCCTGGAATGGGACTCAATGCCTACTTTGCCTTCCAAGTCGTTGGCTATAATGGTTCTGGACCCATCCCATATGGAGTTGCCTTGACAGCCGTCTTCATGGAAGGCCTCATCTTTGTCTTTCTAGCGTTGACGGGGATGCGGCAATGGCTCGTCAAGGTCATCCCTTCGACCATAAAAACCGCAACTGGAGCCGGCATTGGGCTTTTTCTTGCAGAGATTGGCCTGTCATACGGTACTGGTATTGGTGCTATCACTGGAGGATGGAACGCCACCCCCCTAGCAATCGCTGGCTGTCCTATTGAGAAAATCGACCCGAAGACGCAGATGTGCAATGGAGGAATCATGTCTAGTCCAAAGGTAATTCCCAACTTGTCGACAGATAATAGGAAGGGGAGACTAATTATGTCTACAGTTGTGGACAGCCGTATTCGCAGGCGGTCTACTTACAGTGTATCTCATGGCTTTCCGTATCAAATACGCGTTGATGATTGGTATTGCACTGGTATCTATCCTCTCATGGCCGTAAGTTGCGTCGTTAATTACCGCGCTATAAACGGCTCCTAACAATAAGCAGACGAGACACCGCAATCACATATTTCCCTTACAATCCCGAGGGAGATTCACGCTTCGACCTGTTCCGCCAGGTTGCGTCCTTCAATCCGATGAAACACACCCTGAATGCTCTGGAATGGGATATAGCCCAGCATGGTACCCAATTCGCGATCGCTTTATTCACCTTTCTCTATGTTGATATCATTGACGCAACTGCGACAATGTACTCCATGGTCCGCTTCTGCGGTGTCCTCGACGACACGGATGGAGACTTTCCTCGGTCTACACTAGCTTATTGCTGCGACGCTATTTGCGTCTCGATCAGTTCCCTCTTTGGTTGTTCTCCTGTGACAGCTTTCATCGAGAGCGGTGCTGGAATTGCTGAAGGGGGACGAACAGGTCTTACAGCCATCACTACAGGTATTTGTTTCCTTGTAGCTATCATTTTTGGGCCCATATTTGCCTCTGTCCCGCCTTGGGCAACTGGACCAGCCCTCATTCTTGTAGGGTGCATGATGGCCCGACAGCTCACCCAGATTAACTGGCGATACATTGGTGATACTGTGCCCTCCTTCATCGTTATCATCTTCATACCGTTCTCCTATAGCGTCGCCTACGGTATCATCGCGTAAGTCCCCCCTCACTAAGCCTTGGTATGGAACTAACAAGTCTCCAGAGGCATGTTTGCGTATACGGCCATCAACACCCTCATCGCGTTGACCACCCGAATCTCCGGTGGCAGACTGGAGCCAGAAAATTACGATCTGAAAGAGTACTGGACTTGGAAAGCCCCCGGACGAAAGCCATGGTTTGTGCGAGTCTTCCGAAACGTCGCCAACTCTGGGAAGAACATACACGAGTCACGACCCGAGCCGTTCAATACTAACAACGGCTCTGACTGTGAGATGGTTCGAGTGGCTTCCTCGGACGAGAGAAAGGACGATACTTTGGAAAGGTCTGTGTCGATACCGAGGCGTACTCTTTCCAAGTTCTCCCGTTGAAAATTTCCCCCTGATAACATAAAGTATTATGTTTCACGGTGAGGTTTTATGGGTACTGCCCATGTCTTACAATTCCTGTACATAATGACTTGTGGTCGAACCAGTATATTTCTATTTCTTCTAGTATCAATTAATAGCCTACCCATCTACCTTATCTGCCCACTGTTAACTAATGCCCCCGGCCTCGGTAGAGAAGTTTGCAGTATTTGCTCAGTGTCATCCTCCATGATCCTCTTTGCATGACTTGGGTTTCCAACCTTCTGGTTTAAGAACCTGCCCTTTAGGATCAAACCCCGGTGCAACTCGCAAATGTTAGTAAATATGCATATTTCTCTTCATTCTTTGGCTTACCTGTAGTTCCCACAAGTGTCCAGTCTCCCAAACTCTTTGCCCTTTGCCACTCTTCTGCAGCAACCACGACCTGAGGCCTTTGCCCGTTGTACAGGTCGGATCCCAGTACATGTTCTCTCACACAACTACCATTATTATGGGAGAGGTATAAAGCCAGAGGGGCACCCGCATAATAATGCCATACTTCAGCGGCATCAAGCTTGTGCCAGAGAGAATAACCTACGGTACCGTCGAGTAGATAGTAAATCGCGGTGCTGACCGAGCGGTTACTACCAGGAACAGTGGCTGGGTCCTTGAAGGTTTCGAAAAAGTAGCCTTTTTCGTCAGACCGTTGTAGATTGAGAATTTCTATAAGCTGCTCTGCGGAGCAGTCTTGGATGGATTTGTTGGGCTTTGTACGTCTTTCCAGACTGTCTGGGAGATACAATGCCGCGCTGAGGGGCAGCCAAAACAAAGCAACTGAGATACGCATGATGAGATGCAGTGGAAAGCACTTGCAGAAATGTGTGGCCCAAACGTGCTGTATTCTACCATCTTATATGTGAGAACAAATCTTACGCTGCAGAGTATCGGGGTTGTTAACTGTGACGTTATGTGGCTGGTAATGTCAGATTCAGAGTTTGCAAACAGCTAAGCGCTGAGAATTAGTCTCACCTATGACGTATATATTGAACTTGCGGTGGATGTGCTAACAACGAAAGGGTGTGATTGAATAGACTCAGTGATAAAGTATGGCTTTGCTCACAGATGTGATTGACACATATGCTGAGGTCTTTCTATGCTCTGGCACGGACTTCTTTAGACACTGACGGTTCTCTCCGGAAATTATGTTTCTACAATAATGCAGAAGTGCCCTTCTATCTCAAGTAATAGGGTCTCTAGGAAATATTAATGTTTCTGCAGTAGTATCTCAATACCCAAACACAATGGTAGCCAAAATGTTTCTTTGGCCTCGGGTGCTGCCGTATACCGTTTGTGGTCTCAAGCGGAGAACCCCGCTGCGTAGATTAGAGATAAGATTCTTAAGATAAGAGATGCTATTTCAACCACAGTCTTGTCGATTCTCCAGCCATCACAACATCTCCCCTTAATAAACCGCACAATGACATCCAAAAAGCCCGAACAAATTCTCACCGCGCTTCTCCAGACAGTCGAACGCGACATCGTCCCATTGACGCGAGACGGCGTCTCATCTGGGAGCAAAGTCTTTGGAGCTGCAATCCTCTCGTCCAAGACCCTTGAGCCGCTTACAGTTTCGACCAACAATGAGCGAGAGTCGCCTCTTTTGCATGGCGAGATAAACTGCATCCAAACATTCTACACGAAAACCTTTCCCAATCCAAAAGACCGGCCGAATCCCAAGGACGATTGCATATTTTTCGCAACACATGAACCGTGCAGTCTCTGTCTCAGCGGCATCACATGGTCTGGCTTCAAAGAGCTGTACTATTTATTCACCTACGAAGACAGCCGCGATCAATTCTCCATTCCATACGATATCGAGATCCTGGAAGAGGTCTTTCGTGTGAAGGCTGAAGGGGAAAGCGAGGTTTCGTTTACGAACAGACCTCTCTACAACAAGAAGAACAAGTTCTTCACTGCAAAGAGTATTCAATGCCTGGTTGAAGAGGTTCAAGATACGCAGCAACGACAGCAATTAAGTGCAGAAGTGGACAGAGTAAAGGGCCTCTACAGCGCTTTGAGTGAGGTGTATCAGATGAACAAAGAAGGTGGAATGGAAACTTCAAGTACTTGGAAGTAGCATTAACGCATGAAAACATAATACATTTATATACCGAATTACCTACTAGTTACTAACGCTCGTAGATGGTTGACCATGTAAATACTCTTACTTCCTATAGAACATTCGTGACACTATCAGTACCTAAAAATGCTGAGGGAAAATTGCAGCCTGAACCGAGAGATACAAGCTTTGAAACAAGCTTCGGGATAACATTCGAGAAGACGGGACGAAGATGGCGCTCACTAAAAGTTGATTCGCAAACAGATATCGATCCAAGATCAGATGCCCGAGATCTGGATCGGGCCGCAAAGGGAATTAGCGTCGGGCAGAAATGCTAAAAGTAGGGATGATCTCCGTGAGATTGTGACATCACTTGTATATCACATAGCCAGGTAAATATTTGGCACTTGGGCTGTCTATCTTTGTCTTCCTTCGCCGTGAGCTAAACTAGATCAGAGGATTACATATAGAAACAAGAGCTGCCAAGCCTAACACGATGAATGTATAGAAAGCGGCATAGAATGCAAAATGGCTGTGTTGAAGCCCGATGATTGCCTTATCAATCAGCTGAGTTTGAGCATGGGCCAAACGACAGACGACAACTCAAACAAAGCACGGATAGTAAAGCGCTTAAAGCGCTCTCCCTTTTTCATTTCATTCCCGCTAGTCTAAAACGTCATTCCCGAACTTGGCAGCCGGAAAAAATATCGCCTCAATGTCGAACCTCGCCTCAACACCAATCTTTGGTGAGTGAGGACAGGATACTATGGAGTCTGATATGGCAGACGACCTCGGAAAGGTCAATGTCAGAGACGTTCTCGACGCAGATTCACGCCCGGCTTTTGTTATTGATCTTGATCCGGATCAAGAATCGCCACCGCCGTCAACAACCATCCAGCCTGTCTTTTGCAACACTGCCCTCAGCACACATGAACGCCTACTAGACTCTGTGCTTGGAGCAGATCCTTCTGAGCAGCAAAAGGATGCTGTACCGTACTCCGACTTCAGAAACTGGGCCACAGGCGTTACAACCCAGGACGACTCCAAGGATGTGTTTCCACTTTTCTTCCTCTTCAAGGGCATGCTCTGGACTGGCTCGACTGTCGCCAAGAGATGGAGATTGATCAGCGGTAACCGACTATGGCAGCATGACTCTCCTCCAAGCAGTCTATCATCGAGTTCACTCTCCCAGAGAGGCACCTCTACTCCCAAGGCCCAGGACACGCCGAATCCCGAGCCACTTAAACCTGTTGACGATGCAGCCAAGGAAAAGACACCTACAGAAACAACATTGGTGGCGTCGTCATCCCAGAAACCACAGCCATTCAGTTATTATTGGAGAGGAGGAACATCAAAGGGCAGCTCCGATCGCTTCACCGGTAGCTCGAGCAGCGGATCAATCGTACTGGGCAAACCCGAACGGGCTGTTGCAGACTGGACAGTTCCAAAGCCAAAAGGTATCCTATCTCCCTACACCCAGCTTCTCAGAAGCGTAGACTGGGCTTCAACACCCCTCGGTCATATGGATTCATGGTCGCCTGAACTCCGCCAGGTTGCAAATCTTGTCATTAGCAACCCACATCCAGCAAGCCTTTTCTGGGGCAGCGACTTGACAATGCTTTATAACGAGTCTTATGCCATCAACTTTGCCGGCAACAAGCACCCATCCATGATTGGTACGGGAGCTTCTGGTATCTGGTCAGAGGCCTGGGATATGCTGGGACCAACCTTTGCTGAGGTTGTGCGTACAGGCGTAAGCCATCGCCGTGACAACGATGGACTCGCTCTATTTCGACGGGGATTTCTTGAAGAAACATATGTCTGCTGGTCCATCACTCCTCTGTATGGTGGCACCAACAAGATAGTCGGATTCTATAATGCACCGTTTGAGACGACCGATCTTGTCTTGAGTCAACGTCGAATGGGAACTATCAACAAGGTGGGTGATGCTTGCGTAAGGCTACCACCACCAAAAGCTTTTGGCAGCTAGTCTTGGACGGTCTTGAAGACAACCACCGCGATGTGCCATTTGCACTCCTCTATTCAGTTGAAGAGGCTGAAGAGGCAGACCATCAGTCCAGCTCGTCCGGGAGCACTATATCAAGCAAGTCATGCCATCTAGAAGGCACTATTGGTGTACCACTAGGCCACCCTGCTGCCCCGGACCAGATAGACCTCAAGCGGAGTTATCAAGGGTTCGTTCCCTCTTTTCGGGAGTCGATGAGAACTCGCGAGCCAACACTAATCCGGATCCGAGACGGCACACTACCTGAAGACCTCCTCCAGGGAATAACTTGGAGAGGATACGGAGAGCCAGGCTCAGAGGCAATCATCTTCCCAGTACGACCTACCAATGGAAACACCGTATTAGCATTTCTGGTCCTTGGAGTCAACCCTCGTAGACCCTACGATAAAGGATACATGTCATTTGCAACCCTACTTAACAGTCAGCTTGCGACCTCGTTGGCATCTATCATGCTGTTTGAAGAAGAGACCCGGCGCGGTCGAGATGCCGTAGAGGCTGTAGCCCTGGAGAAGGAGGAACTGACTCAAGAGCTGAATCTTCAGGCGAGTCGACTTCGCAGAATGACGGAGCTCTCGCCGCTTGGCATGTTCCTCACCAGCCCAGAAGGAGTTTTGCGAGAAGCCAACGACCGCTTCTACGAGATGACTGGCCACACTAGGGACAGTCATGCCGACATGTCGTGGGTGAATCTTATGCAAAGCTCTGGAAGCATCATGGAAGAAGGCTGGCATCGCCTGATACAAGAGATGCTACCATGGTCAGGTGAAGTAAAACTAAGGAAAGGAATCGAGAGTCCTGTCAACATTCACGGCGAATCCATCGACTACTGGGTTATGGTTACGGCGCATCCTGAAATCTCATCTGCTGGCACTTTGAGATCTATTATGGGCTCTATAACCGATATATCGCATCTTAAGTGGGCTCAAGGTCTTCAGAGTCGCAAACTGCAAGAAGCCGAAGAAACAAGACGACAACAAAACGAGTTTATCGATATCACTTCGCACGAGATGAGGAACCCTCTCAGTGCGATCCTTCAATGCGCGGATGATATCACATCGGCAATGGAGGCTTGTCGTTACAGCGGCACAACTGCTTCACTACAGGTCATCGAATCGTGCCTCGATGCATCGCAGACTATTGCGCTGTGCGTTCAGCACCAAAAGTCAATCGTGGACGATATCCTCACTGTTTCAAAACTCGACTCGAATCTTCTTCTCATAACACCGGTGGTCTGCCAGCCACAAGCAATACTCGAACGCGTTCTCAAGATGTTTGAGTCTGAAATTCTAGCCAAAGACATCACTCTGACGCTCGACATTGCCGCCGACTTTAAGGATCTCGACGTTGACTGGGTTGCTATGGATCCAAGTCGAGTCCTTCAGATCCTCATCAATCTCCTGACAAACGCCATCAAGTTTACTGCTTCTTCTCCAAAACGCGTCATCAAGGTTGCTGTCGGTGTATCGCGTGATCCGCCAAATGGCGAAAGCATTGCTGGATTCCAGTTTGCTCCGACCAGAGCTGAGTTGGGTAATGTGGTCAGCTCAGATGAATGGGGCTCAGGAGAACGGCTATACGTACGGTTCAGAGTACAGGATACAGGCTGTGGTTTGTCCGAAAAGGAGAGACAACTTCTTTTTCAACGGTTCAAGCAAGCATCTCCCAGAACACATGCCAAATATGGAGGCAGTGGACTTGGGCTATTCATCTCCAAGCGTCTAGCTGAGTTGCATGGCGGCAGAATCGGTGTTGCTTCTGAGGCCGGAAAAGGCAGCGACTTTGGATTCTATGTCCAAGCACGACGCTCAGCCGCTCCCAGCCAGAAAGGCTCCAGTCAACCTGTACTGTCAGATGTCTTGCATAGCACAAGTGCGCCTATGGAGGAGGCTACCAAGACACAGCTCCGGGTCACTAGAACTCGTAGCTCGATGGCAAAGCATAAACGAAACTTGTCGATCGATGTGCTTGACCCACGGACGCTTACAATACATATCGTGGAAGATAACCTCATCAACCAAAAGGTTCTCGTCAACCAACTGAGAAAGGCCGGGTGTACAGTCAGCGCGACCAACGATGGGCTAGAAGCGTTGGAGTTTCTCAAAAAGACACATTTCTGCAGCAGGAATGGCTCAGATCTATCAGTGATTCTGATGGATCTTGAGATGCCTAATATGGACGGCTTGGCGTGCGTTCGCGAGATCAGGAGGATGCAAAGAGAGGGCATCATCGCAGAGCACGTACCCGTCATCGCGGTGACAGCTAACGTGAGAGATGAGCAGATTAGAGTGGCTTTGCAGAGTGGAATGGACGATGTTGTTTCGAAACCGTTCCGGATACCAGAGGTCATGAATAAAATAGAGGCCTTATTAAAGTTGTGTAATAGGTAAACGATGATTAGACAATAGAATATGCATAGCGTTTGTTTTAACAAATTCTTTCATTGTTCACGTCATCTGTTCCAACATCTCCTGAATACCTCTATTTTGCAGATAATTCAAACAAGACTTTTTCCAAGAATTCTGTACTCTGTCGGTCCCGCAAGCAATTTGACCAGCTCGGGATAGTCGTCGCCAAAGTTGCCAAGTTTGACAGGCTTGTAGCCCATTCTCATATACCAGCCTAATAGTCTCTCTTTTCCCTCGTGATGGAACGTCTTGGGAACAAGTATCTCGAGTTGCATGATGGTATATCCACGTCGACGGCCTTCATCCTCGACAAAGGCGGCCATTTGACGTCCTAGGCCACTCCTGTGATGCTTGGTGTCCAACGCCAACATGCCAAACGTACCGCGTTCGGGGGTCATCGACTTGACATAGGCGCAGCCAACTGGGTCTTTGTTGGATTCGTATGCTACAGCGAGGTCGCCATTGTGGATGAGTTCGGCGATTTCTGTAATCGAAGTGCGTTTGTATGAGGGTATGAAGATATCCCCTTCGGCTTTGGTGTATTCATTGTTGACAATATTCGTAAGGGTAGATACCAACACGTCGTCGTTGGCGTCTGATACAGAAGGAATTCTAATATTGATAGCCATGCTGCCTATTCAACTTGGTCGGATAACCTCAGATTGTTGCACCAAAGATTGTTGAAATCCCAGGACATAATGCAGTAGGAGCAAAAAGTGCGTTTTATGTGGGAATAAATTAAGAGTCATGGTGATTACACAAGCAGTCGCACACAAAAAAAGATTGGGGTTCTAGCCAATTAAAAGGTAGGATGTGGGATAAGACACAGTAAGCTGAAGTAAGCCAGGTTGTCACAAAATTAACAGGATCAGGGCAGAATAAGCAAGCGGGAGACTGTGAGTTGTATCAACATACATTTTTTCCTTTATTTAGTATACTGACGATTTCTTTAAACTTAACACAAACCAGCTCTCTACCAACCCGAGGTTACACCCCTTCTTTGTGAATATCCCTCAGGCTTGTCACTAGTGGGCAAAAAGACCAACTGCTCTGGTTCAAGACCTACTAAAAAGTAAGAGAAACAAGAGTATTTCAACGTAATATACCCTATAAGTCGGGATCAGGGCAGCCCAGTAGGAATAACACAGCTGTTTTCTTCAACATAATAAGGCTTAGCTTGCCACTTGCCAGATAACACAATAACCTTTCCATTAGAGTTCACAACTACATTATATGACTCAAATGCTTCCTACGTGACTCACTGAACGGAGAAACAAGAGTAAATTTTAAGTATATCTATTTACAATACGATGAGCTGCTGGGCCACGTTGAGCATATGCCGGCCATGTCTTGGGGACGATGTGAGCTTCTGCCCACTCAGTCACTTCTCCTGATGCCCTTCCTCATATATAAATAAGACAGGATCACGAACCCAGTAGCTACTAGTGCCGTCCCACCAGCGTAGAATATTGCAGGCCCGAAAGGACCGATAGAGTTTGCCTTGTCTGCATTCGTGACGTCTATCAAGAAACCTGCAATTGGGTTACCCACGAGCAGCCCAGGACCCCATGCAGTGAGTGCCAAGGTGATACCTCCAGTTGCTCTGGTATTTCCTAAGTACTTGGCAATCGTTGTAGGTAATGCCACAAAGAAGGCGCCATTGGCCACGCCATTGAGAATGGCAAAGGCCAAAAGAATAGCCAGGGTGGACGAAAGCGACCATATTGCAAAGAAGGAGATGGCATTGAGTAGCATGGTCAAAAGTAAGACGTTTATTGAGCCAAACTTGTCACAAGCCATGCCTGAGGTCAGTCTCCCCACTGCCGTGCATGCGTTAAAGCAAGCTATTACACCAGTGGTGGTTGCGTTTGACAGCCCGAGGGCTCGAGCAACGTATGGGAGAAAGAGGGATGGGACAAATATAGCAAAGACGCCGAGGGCGCCACACATGAACAAGCTGACATAGGACACGTCTTCGAAGACGGCCCAGTCAATACTGTACTCGTTGCGAGCCGAGAATCCTTCCTTGATCAAAAAGGCCGCCGGTATGCCCGTCGCCAGCATGGCAAGGCCAAAGATTCGAAATACCCAAGCAATACCGACCCTCTCGTTGATCATCCCAGTTACAATGGCCATGACTGTCGCGCCGATGCCTCCCCCAAGCTTTATGATGCCGTTAGCAGTTCCAAGCCGCTTGCTAAACCACTGCACAGGCAAGGCGTTGCACATGGTATATGTCATGAGGGATCCAACTCCGTATGAAAGGCCATAGGCGAAGAACATGCCGACGGTGCTATGCGCAGCAGAGCCACTGGCGATGCAGCCGATTCTCATGATAGAAATCCCCACCAGGCTGGCTCATTTCGCGCCAAGGAAGCGAGCAATGTGTGTAGCAATGATGCCGAACATGGGGGCAAAAGCAAGGCCAAGCGAGCCAACAAAAGATAGAGTACTTGATGACGAGGAGCTCAAGGTGGTTCGAAGAAGGGCAACTTGAAATATTCCCCAAGAGCCAGTCCAAGCGTTGATCCAGAACATGTGGACGAAGCAAGCGAACACTACCATCCAGCCATAGCCGCCATCAGGGAGAGGCACAGAGGCTTCTGAGGCGAGCTCTAACTGATCGTCTTGTGGTTGAGTTTCAGGCGTCTGGGTCGAGGCACTATCGTGCTCTTGTCTCATTGGGGAGGAAGCTGAAAGGGAACTCTCTCTCATCTCTGGTGAGTTTTTCACCTTGCCAAACTCGCGCAGATGTTGATTCTTGCCCGTTTTGCTTTGTTTTAAGGCAGAGACGAGTTGAAATGAGGGGAAAGCAACATTCTGATGGCCTTGGGGTCTTTTTCTCAAAGAGCACGGCCAACAGCGGCCTGATACTGACCGAATCGAATAATGAGCTTTCGCATGTTGTTCTCATAGTCTCACCCGAGGTGTTCCCACGTTGTACTTTATGTGGATATACAACCACCACCCAAAATACGGAGACGTGGTGAATTTAGGCACCAAACCACCCACGTCAGCATCGCCCATGAGGAGGCTATCAGCCTCGTGTTTGGCTATGGTAATCCACCACAGCATATTTACCATGACAAGCTGCGGTTCGGTTCATATGAGTACTTGCCAAGTTGTATTCAACAAGCACTGATTCAGTCTTAGGTTCTTGACATTGATTCATTCGTGATGGCTTGACCCGCGTCAAGAATGTGACCGGCATGGGCATTGCTCGTGTCAAAGAAAGACCGCGTGATCCAGAGAAGAAAGATCGTGAGGAAATCCCTGCCACTCTACTCCATGGAAAGGGCAGCAATGGAGGAACTTTCGAGTTCAAAGAGCTCATTGCCGAAGCAGCAACCAATCTTATTGCGGGCACAGACATGACTGGCATTACTCAGTGCGATCATGATAGATCTAGCGAAGATTCCATGAGCGCTTAACAAGCAGCTAGATCCAGCCATACCCAAAAATGTCTATGTTCCAACATATGACATGGTGCGCAGTCTTGCGTATCTAGGTGCCGTCATCATCGACACCACATCAGAGTCGGCGTGAGACTTCCTCGTGGGATCCCACAAAGCCCCCCTGGAGTTAAGTTTCAAGAGCATTACTTTCCTCCCAGTAGGTTCTTAGCGTGTCAAGCTTTACCGTGTACCATTTCAAGGACATCCAGGGCCCCGTTACAATGAAAAACAAGCCAAAGAGGAGGCCGAACGTCACTTCTTGCCAGAGGGCCACATTCATCCCTTTCAGCCACGGCCCTACGGCAAGTATTGGCCGCCCAGTGGCGGAGCTGGAGCTGAAGCTCACCGTGGCGTCATGTCCAGGCAATTCTATGTCTACATGAGCCAAGATGAGGAGGTTGTCTTTTCAGAAAGACTCACTAAAAGGCCGGTGTCACCGATAGTTGATATTAGGCGACATTGATGCTGAAGGCAACGTGGTACATGCCTCGCTTTCTATTGTGAGATCTAGGTAACTGTAACATGATGGTCGCGAAGCTTCCTATAGCTTAGAGCAATGGAATTCCCATTTCCCGCGCTGTTGATCAGTTTCTAAACCACCATAGAGTTTTCATGCAGCTACAATAGCGTTACTCATTGATTTCTTCAATCTCGCCCCAAGGCTTTCTGGAGGCGACACAGGAGCAAAAGGTACCCAAGATAGGGAAATGTCTTAAGATTATGTGGAATATCGGACTAAATCTCCGCGTTGTCAAACCCAAATTCGTCACCCACTCTGTTAGGCTTGGGACCAGGTGGCACGGCTTAGGAGAGCCAACTACAACCAACCGGCGTTGTGTGTCAAATGCTAGTGTTATTGAACATTCAGGAAAGCCGGAGCGAGGGACCTTGAGGAATACGTATGTATGCTTCTGATCTGTTCCTACGGTTTGGCTGTATTGCTAACATCCCGTAAACCACTCAGTACAACCAAGGATCGAAACTACCTATAGTCGAAACCCATTTCCCCAGCACCCTTATTCTTTCTGTTCACAAGACTCCCAGTTGGGGTTTCCCCAACTGCATCTAGGACAGTAACGATACTCTCGGTTTGGGTTATCGAACTTGAAGGTGTGTTGACAGTTGGGGCACTTATAGCTGTGGACGTCCTGGCCAGATGTCGAGCTGAGAAAGGGAACAAGATCAGCTGCGAAGCCGACCGTTGCTCTTAGTGCTTGACAAAATCCACCACGGCAGGTCAACTTGTCAAGATTCTTGCGTGTGGTTTCCATGATCAGGTCTCGAAGTCCTCTGTCTTCGGGAGGTGTAGTAGTATAAGCTACTGTGACTGCAATTGGAAAGTCGTCCATTTCCCAGCCCGTGCTGATGGCATTGCCGAACTTGCTTTTGGCGTGCGACTTGAGCGCAGGTATAGCATATTTATCAGCAATCTGGTAGACCTGCGCGTCGAATGCCATGGCTGAAACATCAGACTGGCAGGTGTAGTCGAAATAATACATGAATCGAAGCATGGCCTCAACAACTCCCGCATCGAAGTCAGTGATGTTAATCGCTCTTTCGGAACTCTCCTGCGAAAGGTTAGCTTAATCACAGTGTTGACGGAAAGCTGACGAACCTTCCAAGGCCCGTTCAACTGTTTAGTGAAGTAGTCAGAGTGGCAGGACAAAACGAGCCTGTGGACATTAAACTCCTCATCCTCGCATCGAACAACCACGTCTGAAAGGGTTTTGTTGTTGAAGTACCTAATTTAGTTGTTAGCATACCCTCTTCCGGGCGGATATATGACAATACCTCTTCAGGAATGCATCAAAATCGTCAAAGGGCGCTGGCTCCATGATAGAATAGAATACGGTGTTAGGACGTCTTTAGAATTTTACTGAAGGAAAGCATGATGGTGTAAAAATACGATTGGAGGCTGGCGTCTCTTATATTGACGAGATGCACTGTTCGGTCGGCCTCCAGCAGGTAGGTGACATCACACTGAAGGAAGGGCGGCTACATACAAACAGTCCTTTTCTGCTTGGCCGTATCCGAAGGAATCATAGAGCAATGACAAGTGACCGCCAGCTAATATGCAGCTCCATGTACTTAGGTAGCACGACAGAGCCTTCTTTCCCGTGACACCGAGGCGCGGCCAACCCAGATCAACTATATGAAGTCCAACCACATTGTTTATCACTTTAATATTTATGGAAGATAATTTGTTCGCGCCTAGATGTGCCACCATTTGTAATCACAGCTTGATCTCGGTGGTCGTATTGTTATGCACATAGCCGCGGTTGGTTGCGTCCAAACACCCAAAAGTGGTAATCAGTCCGATATCTAGCCACGTCTCGCGGTGGTTGGTCTTTTCACACCTCATGCTCAGCTTCTGATGATTCTTCTGCTTTACTTTGTAGCCGTAAGCTCGTCAATTAGATTCAAACTTGGGCTTGCACACAATGAAAACTTTGTTCGTTCAGCCGTCGCTGTCCAAGCTAAAACAAGTCGATATTGTTGTTAATCCGCAATTGCTCGTGTCTGACTCACCTTCCGCCAAGGAGATTCATGTTGCACACAACAGGCGGTAACAGTCCATGGACCGATATACCGATTTAGACACGGAACAACCAGCATCAACCACCCACTCACCGTTTAATTGGAGTTGTACAACTCAATCTAGTCTTCAGTAATGGGCGGTTGATTACGAAGCAGTCTGCGTTTCAAGCTCAATAAGAAGATCAAAATCCTACTTGTTCCACAGTAGGAAGAGACCAGCTATCAACTTTGTCTCACATTTATGACCACGGCATGATGGATCACTTGAATCGTTACCATTATCGTAGGTCTGCAGTCTCTTTGAAATACATTGCAACTCGAATCCTTCGAGGATCCCCAAAAGCGTCTAGCGCTTGTAAATCTTGAGCTCAAAGTATCTGAAAACAGGAAACGTAACAATGGCAAAGGCGCAGCCCAGCCACATTCCCAAATCCGCCAGTGAAGCTGCTTCAGATACAGGACCAATGTACCAGACTTGAGACATGCCAAGCACAGCACCGACCCAGCCCAGAATAAAACTCGCAAGAGCAGCCCAGCCAACGGGAAGATAAGACTTGTCCTCCCAAGCAGACCAGTCATAGCCCTTGCGGCCACGGAACATCAAGTGCTCTTGCGCCACTATACATATCATGAGCATGACCCAGTAGCCCATAAGAGAGACAAAATTCTGGAAGACAACCAGTAGGCTCTCCCTGCCAGCCAGAGCGAGAACCAATGCGATCAGAGACATGACAGTTGACCAGACCCATCGCGGCACGGCCTTGGTGTAGCGTCCAAGAACTTGGCATCCGATAGATGCAGAGTAAAGCGACGGAGTACTGTTGGCAATGACACCAAGGGCTACAACAACAGAGCAGAAACGTCCAAAACCTTGGAGAGGATCATAGGCCGCAACGATGAGTGCACCAGTGCTGATAAGGTTGGCGTCTTCCCAGGCTTTGTTGGTGACGAGGCCAGTAGCAAGGCCAATGGCGATGAGATAGACGAGTGTAAAAGACAGGGTTAGTCCAATGACAGTTAGTAAGAAAACCTTAACACGAGATGTACGCTCGGGGTAGTAGACGTAAAAGTCGCAAGCAGCAGCAGCCCACGAGTTGGGTACATAGAAGCAGAGGGTGAAAAAGGAAAGACGATTCGCGGCGAGGGTTGAGCCGGAGACAGTGGGTTTGGCTGCAGCATCGAAAGAGGGGCCAGCAACACCAATAAGAATAGCCAGGACAATGACCTGGGCAAGCCAAGCGTAGCTGAGTTGATGTCAGTACTTGTATATGGTGTTGTTGGAAGTATACATACCGCTCGTAGCTATGGAAGATCCTCATGCCAAAGACGGCCACGATCCACGATACAATGGCAACGATTATAACGCCCACCATGATGGTCATGTTGCCACCGCTTACGGCCGACAAGACCTGGCCGCCAATTATACAATCGATCGTAGCATATCCGACCATGAGAACGATATTCAGGAATGTTGGAAGTTTCGAGGGCCAGTAACCCATAAAGTAACGTAATACGACCTAGTGAAACAAGGGGGGTCAGTCAAGATCTAACGGGCAACTGTGACGCTCTCTATTTACCATAGTCCGGTTACCACTCTGTGGTCCCCAGATGGCCATGTAACCTGTCGAGCACGAGCCCAGAATGGTTCCGAATACCGCCAATAGGGCACTGTCCAAGAAGCCCAAGCCAAAGACCATGGGCCCAAATAGACCCGTAGCAAGGTTGTTGAGTGACAGGTTGGCACTGAACCATAGCACCGCAATCTGGAGATCGGCGGCGTGGGACGCTGGTTGACGCTCCTCGGGCAAGACGCGCTCAATGCCCCTAGCCTCTAGACCAGCAAGACCTTCAATGCGCTGATTGACTTTCTGGAAGGACGAAAGCGAGGCACCATGCGGGTCAGACGCGGTGAGGACCCCATCGCCAGCGGGGGAAGAGCTCACGGACGAGGACTTTTCGGTCACAATTTGTGACTTGTAAGTTGGCAACGACATTGTGGAGGGATAATAAACGAGGTATTCAATACCATACAGAAAGGAGTTTTAGATAAAGACGAGTGTATGCAGCACGTAGTGCAGCATTGTTCAGCTCAGTACGATGGAAAGGTAGTATTGCACAAAATTCGGGACATGGAGGGGATATAGCAGACTTTTGTCTGTCGAGTCGTGCAGCAAGCAACCAACAGATGCAAGATGAGACGTGATCCCTGCTTCAGCCTCGGTCTGCTCACTCAGGTGCGGCTGCTGCGCGATTAAAGGGTGTCCAGTACCGCTTACAGAACATTAGCGAACACCGTTATCCTCAACACTTCAGGCCAATTAGTGTCAGAATGGCTGCATTTAATGCCATGGGTGCTGTCCCTCCACAAGCAGTGGCTTTTTTGCTAATGCCGGAGTGCTAGGGTCCAGCTGCTAGCTAGCAATATCCGGGGTCCCCTGTTCAATAGCGATTCATGCCAGAGACCTACCCAGAAATCACACCAATCTCTTGCATGCGCTTGCGACTCATCAAGTTTAGTGAAAGCTTGTGCCCGGCTGGAACGGAAGCGAGACTACGACTCGAGGGAGCGGGAGGGAGGATCTAGAATTTCCGTTGCTGAAACTAGGGTGATGTGCCGGCTTTCCCTTAGTTCTCCTTGGCGCCCGGGGATATTGAGGACGGTACCGTATTTGACTTGAGTCTATTTCTGTACTCTAATCTTGACAGGTCTTGGCTAATCCTGCGTCTCAAGTTCCCGTTCTTCGTCCGTATAGCTAGCTTACATACCAGAAAATAATACATGCTTCTCTTACGTCTGCTTCGTACTGATCTCCACTTGTGTCACTACCGTTATCTGGCCCCTGGGGTTGCTCTCATACTGAGGGCCACTGCTGACTTTAGACTCTGTGTGGTACGACTGCTTCAACAGATCTGTTCCTCGCTGGCCCACGAGCTCAATTTGGCTTCCCTGCTCGGGAGGCGTATCGCTATGCATTCCCTCTTCGTCCTCCAGCTTTGCCCAAATAGGTGGCTTACTGGACAATGGATGGCGACCTTGGGTTCTGCGACGAGCTGAATTTTCTGGGTACGAGGGATTCGGATAAGATGGGTTTGATGAATCCCCTTTGGAACCGATTGCATGACGAATGACGGGCCAGCACAAGGGGAGATTTGCAACCCAGAGGGCGACACCACCTTCTGCGACATACCAGTAGAGGAATACATAGGAATTGGGGTCGTGGAAGTTGTAGTATCGGTTTAGGACTGCAACAAGGATCTTATAGCAAGTCAGCTTCCGCAAACACGGTAAGGAAATGAATGCTCTCACTCACATTAAACAAACCCAATCCAAAGACGCAGCAGAGTCCAATTTTTCTGTCACAGTCAGTCGTGCTCGAATCAGCAGCCTTCAAGAGTAAACTAACCTCTTGTTCGAAAGGGAAGTCTTGATCATAATGGGTATTGGGATCACGATCAACATGAGATCGCTAGCAATATTGCATGCCGTTGCAAATATCATGTGGTTGTAATAGGTTGCGCATTGCACTGTTCTTTGTTAGCAACTATACCAGACCATGAAAATCATTAGACTTACTCTTATGGGGATTGACCGGAACTCGCCAGTACTCATATGTTGGATTACACCAGTAGAATACAAACAAAAAAACAACGAGAACGTAGGTAGAGGCACAGAACGCAGCCACAGTTCTGACGGCCCATCGCTGCTTGACAGAAGTGCCCTGTGTCAATCGAGTGTAGAGAAACAGCAAACATGCCTTGATTGTCCAAATGGTCGTGAGGGCAAAGATCTCGAGGACAAAAGTCATTTTACTTCCAAAGATAGCCATTTGCTTCTCTTTGAGCGTGAGCTTGAGGGCAACATTCTCGGGCATGTAGTTGCTGCCATTCTTGGCTACTTCGTTGATCGATACAACAACACCAGTGAAATTCACCTCCCGCAGTTAGTGTCCGTCTAAAAGGTACGATTTCTGTGACACTTACAAGGGCAAAGACCATGAGGTAATCCTCAACAGCGAGACGACTCCATTTGTTAAGTTTGATGCGTCGAGCTATGCTATGGAGGATCAGTGAGCGCTCATCAAGACAAACGGAAATGGGGCAAAACCAACAGTCGACAAGCAACTATAAAGACGCCTAATACCCAGAGCACCCAGGACTCAACTAAGAGCGAATGTACGAAGTCCATGGTGTTAGAGACCGTGCCATGAGATGGAGATGACCGTTGGAAACGAGATCTACTAAAGAAGCCTCGACACAGAGCTAAATATGAATCCCCTGACCCATTACCACGTATATTAAAAGACTAAACTGAAACCCTCCTTCCATAGGACCTTCATCAACATTGTCACCCTATAGTCCCCCACGGGAAGAAGCAAAAAAAAAGCTAGACTCAAGGGTCGGAAATTTGCTCAAAGCCACCTGCTTGGTCATCGTAGAGTAATGACCTGGGTCAAGCGGCCAGGATACCCCTTAATAGAATAAACGGCATTGATAAAGACCGGCTCTTGTATCTTTAGCTCATTCCCCTGCATTCTTGCTCAAGAATGGCGATACGTAAAGTTTGATTGCGTGTCTACGGCAGAAGGGCACGTCAGGGGCTAGGGCAGGGCATTGGAAGCCAACAGCAGACTAAAATCCCCTACGAGATCCAATCGCAAGTGCCGTTTGAGCGGCCCGTCTGTAATCCCTGTTCTGCCATAGTGCCGGCTGGGCAAAAGCTTGAGTTTGTATTGGGGTCTGAATCATACGATGGAATGATTCATGGTATGGAGACTGCTCCATACAGTTTCGAGTATGTTTGATTGATTTATATTTCTTGACAGACTTTTTCTGACTCAGTTGTGTGACAGCTTAGGGTTGTGCTGGCACTTCGGTAATATATGCTTAAGTCCTGTCTTGATTGTTATGTAACCAATCACTATTCTTGGGTCTCAACACTCTCCTCAAAGAGCCGAGTCATTGCTCGTTGTTAGATGCTCTAGGCACAATCGTTATGTAAATTCTTCCAGGGCTTCTCCTCCGGTCGAACCCACCACCTCCATGCGGGATACCGAAAGACATGAGCCGGAGATACCTCTTCTCTCAGGTGATATTTTATGTGGCTTGCATTACGCCCCCAACTTGTCGACTAACCGAGGGAAGCCATTGTTCCAAATGTCGGCTGCAGATATCTCTGCGGGCCGCTATCGTTGGTTACTGCTCCAGAAGACCATGCTGAAGCCTGACACCACACCACACGGGTCCTTTCCCGCTCATTAAATTAACAAGTTAGTCCATTTTTCCGTCTCGCTATCATCATTTTCTCTTATGCTTAAGCCGTGGCTAACGCCATTATAAGCGACTGTATTTCCGCGTGTCTAGTACGATGCTACCACGCATCAACCACCATGGCAAACGTCCAATCACTTCGCAACGCTGATGAGTTCCGCCGTCTTACCTTTGACTTTATCGTCATAGGCGGTGGCACAGCTGGGTTAGCGGTCGCAGCACGGCTCGCTCAAGACACGGCCTGCTACACTGTCGGCGTTATTGAGGCAGGAGGCGTCGTTCGAGACGACCAGAATATCGACATCCCTGGTCTATATGGCCGCTCACTGGGAGGCCCCTATGATTGGCACCTCGAGACAGTGTCTCAGAAGGGTCTCGGTGGTCGTAGTCTTCCGTGGCCGAGGGGAAGGATTCTCGGAGGAACTAGCGCCCTAAACTACATGGCATGGAACCGTGCTAGCAGGGATGATTACGATGCATGGGAGGCCTTGGGGAACTCAGGTTGGGGGTGGGATGGGCTTCTGTGAGTGATTGTCTTCAAAATACTGGAAAGAAAAGCAATACTGACCATCTATGTGCTTGGACTCTATGCAGGCCATTCTTCAAACGATCTGAGACATTTCATCCACCAACCAAGGATTTGCAGGATCGACAAGATCTCTCCCACGATGCTGATACATTCGGTAAATCTGGTCCCATTCACATCTCGTATCCTACCGACTTCTCCGCATCACACCATCTATGGCACCGTACCCTCAACTCTCTCGGTGTCCAGACCAACGCATCCCACGTCGGGGGCTCAAACGTTGGCGTCTGGACAAGCGTAAATGCCGTCGAACCGGGCTCCGCACGTCGATCCTATTCGACCGGATACTGTTCAGGTGAAGCCAGTAATCTGCACATCCTTACGCACGCCACAGTCCACGAGATCCTCATTAGCGACCGGAATGTCGCTACCGGCGTTCGCTTCTCCTGCCATGGCGGCGAATACACTGTCTCTGCCGCGCGTGAGATCATTCTCTCGGCTGGTAGCGTCAAGTCTCCCCAGATCCTGGAACTCTCCGGTATTGGTAACCCCAAGATCTTGGAGCGGGCTGGTGTGGCTGTCAGGGTTAACAGCCCGCAGGTGGGTGAGAACCTACAGGAGCATATCAGTATGTGCATCTCTACCCTTATCTTACTTCCGTTGCTAACCTTTATGGCCTAGTGCTAGCCACAATATTCGAAGTCGATCCATCGCTCCCTAACCGTGACGACCTGCTGAAGGATGACCAACTTGCAGCCGCCGCTCATGAGCAATACACACAGACGGCGAATGGCCCGCTGACAGTTTTACCCGTCTCCCTCTGCTATGTGCCCTTCGCACACTTCATTCCAAGCGAGTCTATTGCCAGCCTTTACACCGAAGCAGGCAAATTATCTGCTTTTGACGTGTATAAGAAGCACATCCTCAAACAGCGCCTCAATGGCAACTCCAATCTAGGCCAGATCGAATACATCTTTGACCTTGGTAATTGGAACCCTAATTTCAAGGGGGAAGATAGTAAGAAGTATGCAACTATGCTACAAATCCTTCAGTATCCCTTTTCTGTCGGTTCCATTCATATACGTCCTACCAGCATTAGGCCTGCTACAGCGGAGGACTCGCCTGATATCGATCCTCAGTACTACGAAGGCACACATGGAAGCCTGGACTTGGAGGTAATGAAGCAGTGTTTGCGATTCGCCAACAAGATTGTACACGCCGAGCCTTTGTCCAAAATTGTCCGAGCAGAAGCCTCGCCTTCAGTGAATACCCTAGGCGATGATGAGCGACTCAGCGACTGGATAAGACAAAACACCATCACTGACTGGCACCCTGTGGGAACATGCGCCATGGGCGGCCGTGCTGGAATAAATGGTGGCGTGGTTGATGAAAGACTGCGTGTATATGGGGTCCAGGGCTTGAGGGTCATTGATGCGAGCGTGATGCCGCTGCAGATCAGCGCTCATATACAAGCAACGGTGTATGCTATTGCTGAGAAGGGGGCGCACATGATCCTCGAAGACGCCAAAGATGCATGAATAGCTAGTGGAGGATTGTAGATATAGTAGGCTATTCAATCTCTAGTAAAAAAGAAAAGTCAGTATTTGCGAAGCCATGATCTAACGACCGCCCCCATAGCTTCTGGCTCATCACGAGCAGAAAGGTGCCCGGCCTCATCAATAGCGAAGAAACTCAAGCGAGGCGTTCCTTTGTAGAATCCTCCTTTCTTAACATCCCAACCGTCGGCGTCTGAAGTTAGCTCCCCATCCTTGTAGTACCATTTGTCGTAGTCAAGGCTTTGATACTGGGCCTGGCCGTTCCATGGCTGCTCGTCCAGCATGCGCATTTGTCCTGGGGTGTTGCTATAAGGAATCAATATCGGTACCTTTCTCAGCGGTAATGGCAAATACTGACATGATAATATCGTTGTTTCCATTGATAAAAAGGACTTGAATATCTGTGTTGTCGAGAATCCAAGTCAATTCTCGGGTCACAGGCAGGTGGATGTTCTCGGCTTGGTCCCATCGCTGATTGGTTTCGAAGTCAATAAGATTAAAGGGGAAATGACGGAAGCCTAGTTTCTTTTGAACCCAAGGACGGTTGAGGAATTTCCAGGTAGGGCCGAACGCGAGGTTGGAACACATGGGAGGTATCTCACACGGGTGCCGGCCTGAGTTGTCAAATGTCAATACATGTTTCGATGTCAGGAGGATGAAAAGAGTGCAAAAGAATTCAAAAGAGAGTTCATACTGACTATCATATGGGTCCCAGCCTCCTGGCCGAACTCCGTCTAGGAAGTACTCGCCAATTGTCTCCTCGCAGACTTCGTTTGCTGCACGGCAAGTCGGAATATCATAGGAGCTACGACATCGAGCTGCCATTTTCTTGCATTCGGGAATGGCAGCAGCCATATTGGAGCATGCAGTCTCGTTCATCAAGGGCACCTTGCGGCCATCAGCAGCCCAGTCTGTGCAGAAGAAGTCGTAATAGCCGATGAACTGGCGGGTTGCGTCGATGTATCCGTCAACGATGATTGCTGATGAGATGTTGACGAGAGGCTGGATTCCTTGCTTCGCATTCTCGCGTTCATCAGCAGCGATATACTTGGTGTAGCCAGTGACATAATGACCGCCCATGGACTCGCCGGTGATGTGCCATGGCCGACCAGCAAACTCTGGGAACACATCGTGTGATAGCGTGGATAGGAAAGAATAGACGTCTTTGGCTCCCTGTTCGAGACTGACGGCAATATTGTTCCGATCTGTGATTTCTGAGAAGCCAACACCTACGGGCTGACTACGCAAGTACCTAGGTTAACTGATATGGATAGTGGCTTTGGCCTTGAGTACTTACTCAACGTACACCACGTTGGCATGATCGATCCAAGAGTAATCGAGACGTGTTGTAGAGTTTCCGTCGGCATTCACGACACAGGGACCACTGCCCATGAACAGGCCCATCTCCCCGGAGGCGCCTGGTCCACTAAATGACAACTCTGGTTAATAGAGCCAGCCCATGCCATGTCGATGTAGACGTACCCGCTCATCCATAGTAGCAACGGATCTGTCTCAGGTTTATGGCGACTCTCAAAATACCCTGATACAGTCAATTAGTAACAGCTCAAATGCTACTAGCGTGTACGTACAAAAGAACATTGACTTGTCGTCGGTAACGTTGATCGTTCCGGTCCATTGTCGAGATCCAGCATCGCAAAGATCAGGTGATTGCTCACGAACAATGAAAGGATGCTTTAGAGGTTTACCACCATCTGTCAACGGCTTTTGTTCTTGGCCAAAAGCATAGCCAGTATGTGCGGCCAAGAGCGACGCCGAAAATAGACTGGAAAGCCACATTGTGATGGTCTCAAATAATTGCTCAGACGTTACGAACCGATGGCTCCGGAAAGAGTTACTAATGCTATGTTTGCCCAATCAGAATCATGTTGAGCCTTAGCCGAGTAATGGCTACTACCCTACATCAGAGGATTCTGACCTTTGGCTTGCAGTTTTGTTATTGAATGTAACGCATATATCCATTTTCTGTGGGAACAGAAGACCTGGAGATTTTTCTTTAATATATAGATATCGAATCCATCTCTTGATACTAGTTTGTAGGTAAGCGCAACTGCAAATTCCACATCAATCCATTCGTGGCCACGGCATCTTGCTGGCTTTTGTTGAGATGAGTGATTGCTCGCGACGCGACGCGACACGCGCTATCAACCGCGTCATTTTCGCGACTGAGTCACGTGAGCCCGAAACTCGTGGCTCCATCGGACGTGGCAAACAAGTACCCTAGTCCGTAAAGGGTCTAGACTGCGGGCGGCAGCCACAGACCCACCTTGGGTTTCTGTTTGCCCCCTAAAACTGAGGTGGCTTAACTACTGAGCGCCAGAGCAGCTTGGCCGTTGGGAGAACAAAGAGGATAGATAGGTAGTGAACGCGATTGCGTTTAGACATGACACGTGGCCCTTTTGAAACACTAGAATGCTAAGGAATTTTGAGTATAGAAATAAAGAAAAACGTAAGCATCTACAATCAGGGTGCCTAGCCTGCAAGGTAGGCAATATATGCACCTGTAAACAGCTGAAAAATGTGGTCATATATCTCTTTGAGTGCGCGAAGACTCCCAACGCGTACCGGACCCACTTTTTCTCATGTAATGACGAGGGTACGGGCGGGGTACGGGAAGGTCTCTCAGAAAGGAATTACAGCCAAAACACCATAGAAATCATTTTGAAGAGACCTATGACTTCTCAATCAATTCCCGGCGAGGCACTTAACGCCTCTGATTCAAGTAGCTATATCACAGAGGAAAATAGCCGCCGCAAGCAGCCTAATGATATCACGTGCCGGCCGGTCTTCAGCCCGGCCACAACCTACAGGGCTTACTTCCTTCCAATAGAGATGCCTTCACGCGACTTTAAGGTCAAGCCACTGCCCTATACGCCCTTACAGCTCTTCCAGCTTTTTCTACCTTATTCCTTAGTTAAAAGATAGGTCTAATATACTAATAGCTGGGTTATAAGCCTGCTCTAAGACTGTCAGTTATGCCCGGCAGCCCGGCTTAGAGGCTGGTATAATACCTCTATCGCCGAGGTATACATATGGCTTACCATCCTGATTTATATAGGAATTTATAAGGAACTAAGGCTCTGCGCCTATTAGGAGACTTCTTATCGGGGGCATTAAGGCCCTAATTACTTAATTATTTAATATATAACGTTCAATAGGTTCTAGCTTCTTTAACGGCACCTATAAGTCTTTAACCCGTTTAACCTTACCGATATAGGCCTTCTAAAGGTCTTTAAGGCTATAGATAACTGGTCTAAGCACTTATAAGAGGCGTCTCTTAAGCTATAGAGCCTAGGCATAAATATCGCTATAGATAAATATATAACCCGCTTTACAGGGAGGTTATATAAGATAATGAAGGTCCTAAATAAACCTATACCCTTCGGCTTTAAGACCTAGGTTATGGCCTAGAAGGGCTTCTTCCTATGGTGGATTTAGTACCAGCTGAAGAAGAGATATAGACCTATTGGTCTCCCTAAGAAGCCGCGCCGGCAGCTAAAGAAGAAGAGTCAGTTCTCTCGTCAACTATACATTTAGAGACGAAAAGACCTATATATACCTCTCAATCTGACTTAAAGTGTGGTCATTGCCCTAGTTAATAAGCTGCCAAAAGCTAGATATTATATCTTTATCGATAACCTCTTCTTATCGGTAAATCTCTTTATATATCTTTAACGGCTAGGTCATAGGGCTATAGGTATAGCCCGCTATAACTATAGTATCTTTAAGCCTTTTGTATAGCTTAAAGTTAATAATACTGCCGGCTGTAACCTTCTTCAGTTTGGCGAGCTTTAAATGGCCCTAACAGTTAATTATAAGGCAAGGAATTTAGATAGATTTAGCTATATTTCCCTTACTAATTTATCTTTTGGCTTAGTAGGTTAACTAAATTGTATAGAAGGATAATGCCTTTATGCTTTTCCTAACTTCTATATTTAAGGGCAATAAATATATTAACCGGAAGAGGAAGAGGCTAAATATAATAGAAGCCTAGGCATAGCCAATATAGCGTTTTTTTAGTAAGGAAGCTATAAAGGAATTTAAGATTCCTTCTATTGCTGTTACTTATAATAATAAAATGAATTATATAGACTGAGGAGACTAACTGAAGGTATCGCTAGGCTATAATCACTATATTCGTCAGGGCCCTTAGCAGGCTTTAGCCTAGACCTTCTTATTTAATATTACCCTTATTAATAGCTATCTTCTTTAACTTTACGGCAGCCTAAGTTAAAAGAGATATAAGTCATAAGAGGCATAGCAAGGCTGCCTTATAGATGCCCTTATCACGACCTTTAGTCCCGATTTTTATAGAAAGAAGAGATATAAGGCTGGCAATAAAGACCTTAATCACCTAGGTTATAAGCTTAGCTATTAAGGCCACACTAAGAACTCTGCCTATTATACCTGTCAGGGTTATCGCTGTGGTGTTATAAGGTTATAAGCAAAAGAGAAGGCCTTAAGGGAGATTAACGGAAACAGGGGGAAAAAGAAGGTGCCTAAATCAAGGTATAGCTATAAGCTTTACAATATTGCACTATATAACTTATCGTACTGCTTTGACTTATATCACCATAGAATTTAGGTGGGAAAAGAAGTACCTCTCGTAAGCTCCATTTTGATTGGACTAAACCCCTGTCCGGTACGCGTTGGGAGTCTTCGCGCACTCAAAGAGATGAGATTCCATATAAACGAAACCTTGCTTCATGGGGTAACACCAAGTGGAGCTGCCGTGCCTGGAGGAAAAGTGTTCAATCTAATTAATGGACATGTACAAGCACACACACACACACACACATTCGTTTGAGTGGCCCCTAGCTCGCTCCTCGTCATTCTAATCAAACTTTTATTTCACTGTATTTTCCCCGGCTTCCCGGCTTCGATGTTTTCTCGCCGATCCTTCAGGTCAGTGAAAGCCGTCACTCACTGAGAGATGAGAGCGAAGTGGCAGTGTCACAGTCACTTTTTTTTTTCTTCACTTACGCACGCTCAAAAAGCCACTTGTCGAGCATTCACCGTTGACGGATGTGTTTCTTTGTCCCCAGATGGTAGCCAATCATAAACGCCCAGGCACTTCTGGTAGCATTTCTTTCTTCACTTCTTTCATTTTACCAGTTTTTACAATTCTCATCGCCGCATCGCACGCAATATTCATCTTTCCCATCTCTTCATCACCACAAGGGCCTGACTCAGCTCCTTTTGATCATCATCACCTACTGCAGCGCAGCCGCGGCACTTGCGCTTATCTCTCAAAATTTGTCAACAACCAATCTATCAAGATCTCATCGCCTATTTGAAACCTTTCTGAGCTCCGTTCACAACAGAGTCTGTTCGTCTGTTCCACCATGTCTGACAGAGGTACGTTCAACAAGGTATCGGCATCAACGCCAGCTAACACCATTCCAGACGTAAGCAGCGATCCCTCGTCCAGTTTTTCTGTCGATGGTAAGTTTGCATGACCCTTCAAACAAACGCAGCTGATTAGATATAGACTCGGACGATGAGGATTTCCCTTTCGAGGACGCATATGAGACGCGCATCAAACGCCACAACATACACGACAAAACCAGCGAGGTCACTCTCCGGGTGCAGTGGCGTTTCCAACCAAATGGCCCTTGGTACGGCGCTTGGTACGAGGAAGATGACGTGCAGGATCGCCTCCCATACCTGGTGCTAGAGTATTGGAAGAGTCTCGGCGGTCGCAATGAAGTGACCAGGCTCAAGGAGTACCGCGTCTTCAAGATTCTATCCGAGGATACCAAAAAGTATCAGATTCAGTGGATTGGGTATGACGCCGACAAAGAGACAACGATGGAGCCCAAGAAGAAGATCAGGGATATGTGTCCGGGTGCTGTTCAAGAATGGGAGTCTCGTAACGAGGAATAAGCCCAGTTTTACGTTGTCTTTTTTAGCGACTTGTGGCAGATCAACTCACTCAATCTGCTGGAGCGATTTTTATGGTACGGCGAACTTTAGATTTAGTTTTTACGCTTTAGCAATCGAGCATATCGCATCTCTAATGTAATTTATGCTTTACGCTTACCGAGGAGTATGATATGGTCCATGTATCTATTAGCTATTTACTGTAGCTCCAATTCATGACATACTTCTTGATTTTGGGCCTTGATAACAGGCAAGACATAGTCAAGCTCGGTGGCGAGTGCCGGTGACGAACTGGATACAGTCCTCAAGGGCACGAATGTCTGTTTGCAGCTTGCAAGACCACAGCATCAGTACTTGTTTCATGACAAAGTCAAAAGCTCCGAGCTGAATCAATACCTCTAAGTGTCTCTTGAATGTCTGGACATCAGTGATGCTGTGATTTGCAATTCTATACTTAAGTCTGCAACGACAAGAGCCCCCCAAAAAAGCCCTTCAGCGATTCACGGAGAAGTTGCATGGGACGTGACGAACGTGTAGCGTTGTTGGTGAGTCGGGAATGGTTGGATATAAGATATGTCATCTGCCACCGTCTCACATGACAGGGAGTGCCAAATTGCTTGCGTGTCACACCGCAGTTTTTACCACCGCCAAAAGCTCCTCCCAGGACACCTCAATTACCTAGTACCCGACACACGAACCATGTCCGGACACGGTAAAAAGCCGCTAGGCAAGGAGGAAAAGGACAGGGCTATTGCAGCCATTAAAACATCACTTCGAAATGCGCAACTTCAGCTGGCTGATGTTCAAGCAAAATTGCGCAAAGTCAATAAGCAGACGGAGAAGCTTGAAGATGAGGAGAACCAACTTAAAACCGATGTGTGCAGGTATACAAAAGTCCTGAAGGACTTGCAACCGAAGAAATAATTTGTAAGACACTGGGTTGGACCAGGTAGAGCTTTATCAACAGTGGAACATGTATTTCATTATACGCCGGCATAGAAACAAAAGATTTCACTATATATTCCATGTGCCCCAGATGTGACTCATGTGTATAACTGGACAAAGGATGCAACAACGGCTGGACCCCAGATATTGATAAGGTACGCATCCCACAAACCGTCATACGCTACGGCATGATAACTAAGAACCCAAGACTTTCACTCATATCGGCTGCATACCCCTATGTTTGCTCTATTAAAAGTCTAAATAACTTATCTATAAAAAGGTTTCTCAAGAAAGTCTATATTTATGGAAGAGGGCCGCGGCCTCGTTGGCAAATGTGCGCAGTTGGCTGCAAGTGCAAACGCTATTGTACGTATACAATTGCGTCAATTTTCTGGTCTTTTGATATTTAAAGACTCCCTTGTTTTTTCCCGTGCTACCAAATCTTTGCCCTCTACAACAATTCACCTCTTTTGATACGTTCTACCTCATCCCTCTGAATACCTTGAAGATATTCCTTGACTTGAAATCTAAACTCCTCCATCCAATATGAACGTACTATACAAGTCCAGGGACGATGCCCAAGCCTGGACACAGTTCGCGATGCCTTCTCCTGTCGACAAAATCACTGTTAGGGCCGCCATCGTTCGTACCAGGACGGACGATCGCAGAGAGATTCTGCTACTGAAGCAAGTTACACACGAAGAAAATTACCCTGGGGCCTTCGAAATTCCCGGCGGAAAGGTCAATGAGTCGGACAAGTTAATACTCCATGCGCTCGTCCGAGAAGTGCTTGAGAAGACATGCCTCTTCGTCGAGAGAATTCCGAAGGCGCTAGAGCCCTTCTCTTGCACGACAGAAGAGGTGATCGACCCCGAGAGACCATTTACAACTGCCAAAACGGTCACTTTACAGCTGAGCTATCTGGCCCAAGTGCATGAGAATGGAGACGAATTCGATTTCCGTTTCACGATCAATACAGATCAGCATTCTGAGGGAATCTGGACAACCGTCGATGGCATAGCTGCTCTTCCAATGACCGATGAAACGAGAAAGATTGTTATAGAGGCACTCAGTGTATCCATATAATGGACAAGATAGCCTTGTTTTGCGGTTGTCACCAGCCATGGCCTCCTTTGGGTGCATTCAGGGAATGGAATTCTTTCATAATCTTCCCCTTACCAGAGCTACATCAAGTTCAAATCATTCAGGCTCCAATACTATATACTACCCCTTGTCCTCTTCTTCGCCTTAGCAATCCTATATTGGCATTTCGGGCATGTTTGCGGCTCGGCAGTCTTGTTCATAGACTCAGTCTGCTTCTGGCAGGTCCCTGGCTTGTTGTTCTTCTTATGATTGCATTTCTCCTCAGGTTGCTCGAATGACACGAGATAGTTGCAAGAAACGCAGTAATACCTGACGAAGGTGGTTTTGCACATTGCACCGGCGCTCGTTGTATGGTTTTGTTTATAGTTGAAATCTGGGTGATGTTAAATGGGTGATCGGTCTTCTGTATGTATGTTGCCAAGTGAATTAAGGAAACCAGGAGATTTTGTAGAGGCATTAAGTTTAAATATGTGTCTTTCGAACACCTGACACATAGCAGAATTCCTTTTATTTTCTTGCAACACTTATTCTCTGTTCGGTTGAACCCCCTCGTAGTCACTCTGTGATAGACGGGCCGTCTCTTCCGATGAAATTTCTGAGGACACAGGCACAGTATCTTCAATATCAAGTCAGATAAGATACCATGAGATGGATGCGACAACAACTGCACTTTGGCAATAAAAGGCTCTCCGTGTATGCATTAAAGACCCTATTGATTCAGGAACCCCTGACAAAGCCTCGTAGCCAGTCCATGAGAAAACTTCTTCATCCACCTACGAGGGTTTGCCTTCATATCTCTTAGGCATTGATAGTGTCTAGTAGACACTGTAGACACGTCAGTGAACGATTGGAAACATGAAAGCAGCAATGTAAATATTGAAAAATGTTCAAATCCAAGAGTTGAATGCCAACAGAGACGATTCACTGTTTTCATGTCGATTCAATAATTAGTATAAATAGGCCCAATGCGGACGCTCACCTCAAGACATTTATTTGTTTTTCCATTACATACCGCTTGCACACATTCTTACAGCAACGAAGGACATTGACCGTGACCGCAATTGCGATTCACAATAGACAGGAAATGTGCACAACTACCTGGTTGCGACGGTGGTGCGTAAATTGCGAGAGCCTTGTTAACTACGACCAAACTTTGGATGAGTGTGATGCCAAACGAGGCAAAGGAGGGGAATGCAAACAGGCCTGTGAGTCTTATGACACAGTTGTGCCATCGACGGATTGCAAAAAGTGTATAGCAGATAGAGAGAAGAAGAAGAAGGAGAAGGAAGGAAAATGATTCTGATGGCTATCGGTGCTAGAGCGGAGAGGATGGCTGGGATAAGCCCATAGCTTAACCTTGCAATTTACAATTACCATAGCCTAAGCGTCCAGAGTCTATACCACCTCTCTCGAATCAAAGTGAAGTCGATGATGGAACAGTAGCCTCAGTGCAGCAGGAGAGAGCCACAGCTGACGGCAAAGCCAAGCACATAAACAGTTAAGCAAGCCTGAAAGGCGGCCACGGGAACGAACCAACAGCGATCAGGCGGTTTAGTGGCATCCACAGGAATGGAAGAAAACTGCTCACTGACAGGACGTAGCTGACGAGTGACGCTATCTACGTGGCCTGGGCGTAAGACTGCAGGTTTAGCGCTGACATACACGCAGAGACCTACTTGATTTAGTTTAGAGCCAGTGGCGTAGGCTATCTAGGATTTTAGGTATGGGTAAATATCCTCTTTGATGGTAGCCTTTTAGCCGCAGAAATGCCAAGTTGGATTTGGAACACAGTGGTTTGATCAAACAACGAACTTACGAGATCCGTTTGAGCCACAGAGTACTCAATCTCGGCAAACGGTCAGTATCACTATACAAGCATAATATCCAGGATCACAACCCTCACAGCGAATTCAGTATGACAAAAGGCAGCCAGAAACCTGTGATACTATTTGTCCATGGTGCATGGCACCAACCGCTTCATTACCGCCTTCTCATTGAAGCTCTGAATGAGCAGGGCTTTACTGTCCTCGCACCCCCGCTTGCGAGCTCCGGCTATGACGATTCAGTGGATGGCAAGACATATCATGATGATGTGAAGCGAATCCATGACGCGGTTCTACCGTATATCGACAATGGTAGCAAAGTGATCGGCCTTGGTCATAGCTATGGCGGGGTCCCTTTGGGAGTTGCGATTCAAGGGTACACAATGGCTGAACGAGCAAACAAAGGCCTCAAGGGAGGATTTGTCTCAGCTGTGTTTGTATCTCCGACTCCGGTTCTTCAGACGGGCATTTCCATGTACGACGCAGCGGGACAGCAATACACCAGCTCTTGGTTTCACGATGTAACTGTATGCTTACTCTTTGTCTCCTAGCACATGAAAAGGAGTACTTATAATGATCTTAGGACACACGTCTCCCACTCATCATGGACAAAGTCAAGGGTGCTTTCTTCTCGGACATTGACCAAGCTATCAGTGACGAAGCCACCCGATATCTTTGCCATCAAAGCAAAGCACCATTCGAAGTACCTGTAACTTGCACACCAGCCGAGTTGAAGGACATTCCTAAGACATACGTCGTGTGCAAGAACGATACCATATTTGTCAAGGATATTCAGGCTTTTGTAGCTGACAAATGGGGAGCCACGCCGTTGGAAATCGAGTCTGGTCATAGCCCGCACCTGGTGGACTCGCATAGGAAATGGCTTGTTGAACTTATAACTCGAGAAGCAGAAAAGGCATAGAGAATCTTAATATGGATGACTTATATGTATTAAGTCATATTGCATCAGGAGACCACTTGAGTTTATGATCTACCATATTTGTTCATATGTCTTGGAGATAGATCGAGATTACGCGTCAGCGTCGCTTAGGCTTGGCCATACAATCCAAATCACCAGAAAAGTCAGTTGATGCCAGATCTGACAAAGAACTAACTTCTCGCTATTGTAAGTGCTTATCCACGTGATATGTCAGGTTGTTTTACAAGTTACCCTCCAATGTTCGCGAAGAGACCACTACCTACTCATCAACTACGTTCACCACGGCACAGGAATTAACAATGGATGCGAATGTATCTCCCGATGCGGCCACTAACATCACCGACCTTATTCCGTCCTATAGCATCCTCTCTTCCCTCTCATCGTGGCTGTCAACACTTGACTTGTACCACCTTGGCCTCGTGAACCATTCTTGTTATGAATATATCCTTTCGTCACCCAATTTATTCAAGTCTCTTGGTCGCCACTCTCTCTGTGATGGGCGTGGCCTTCTGACACGCCAAAGCTTTCGCAGTCCTTATGACGCGAATTGCATGGCCGGTCGGTGGAGTGTCAACGCGCATTTCACTGGCGACGAGGAGATCGAGGTTCGTCTATACAATACCAAGTGTGACGAGGCTGGAGCTCTGCCTTGTTCAAAATGTGGCATCAACATATGCGAAGAATGCCGGTGCTATCCTCGTGCAGCCCCGCCAAACGCGTATCCCAATCGCAGGCCCCATTTGAGGGGAAGCCTCAAGTTGGATAACATTATGTGCCTGTGCAAGACTTGCGACGCTGCAACTGAGAGGGAATTATCTGGCAAGTTTCTCAACGAGTTGTGCGACTGCGATGTTTATACACGTTGGATATGTGTGCGTTGCGAGGCGGAGGAACGTGATGAGTCGCGTCGTTACTTTGAACGACATACGCAAATGGAGTGGGAATGGATGGTCCGAGACGATATTGACTATGGCGACGATTGCGAGCCTTCAAAGACGATTCAGGACAACTCTTTTGAGCGTGCTGTATGAGCCCATCTTCTACTGTTGAAGCCTAGTCAAGACTGACTTGCTTTAGTTTTGGTGCATCTGTGGCAAGACGGTCCCACATGGAATAGTGCCCAGATGTATTTGGTGCAAGAGACGCCACCTGCCAGAGAACGAATGGCGTAGAGAATATCAAGAGGTTGGATCAAGGCATCCATTCTTTGACAGTGTAAGCTGCCCTGCTTTGTTTGCGTCGTCGTCGACCTGCTGAGCATTGTTGGCAGAATCCCGACTACCCTCGTTGGGTGAGCGATGATGACCGCCGCTATCCAAGCCCTTATCCAATGCTGGGGTACATTCGTTCCCAGGATGAGGATATATCGTCGAATAGCGACATGCCAGATTAGTTTGGGGAAGATATGCCGAGAATATGCAACTGTAGCTGAGCAATTCTGTTGAGAAACCTCTGCTGCAACGATGTTCATGCATAAGGTTTAAGCGGTTACCTTGGTATCAATCTTTATTGTTTTTAACTGTGTCTATATGGTTAAATATCTCAGTGGTTGGGGAACGATAGAGTTAGTGGCTGGACGGCAGATGATAATTGCTCGACTCGGTGTATTTTTTTACGAAACCATAAAAATGATTTCCCACGGACATTTGAGTGGACTAACAAGTGAAGTATTTATAGGGAAACTCAAAACAAAATTGCTCGGCCTGGCTGCAGTTAAAGGTAACTATGCATGTTATTGCGCAACACAAGGGAAAGTCAAGAAATGACAAGCTGACCATTCCCCTACACCGATGCTTGGCCTGAGTGTATGCAAATGTGCCAGAAAACAGTATTACCCTTCTCCTCAGCTGAGCAACGCGGTTACACCAGCGTCTCTAAGGCCAAGCTAACTCTAAAACTCTTCACTGCCCAACTGTCGCCTGAGCCTTTTCTCTCATACAATGAATGTATGCTAATAACCCTCTTTCCAAACCCTAAACCCTGGTCACACGAGCCTAGTACGGTCATTGCTTTCCCCAACCCCTCCCTCCTCTCGTCTTATCCTCGCATGTGATGTAAGAGTCAAAAGACGCAGGCATTGAATTTTGTTTGCCTTGGCTGGGACCAGGGTACCTGGTCCCGCACCCGGATAAACGAGTGGGCCGAAGCCACAAGGCTCAAAGTCATCTCGGTCCAACCCAAGAGATAGCACGTCAACCCAACCCAACCTTGCCATCCATAGTGTTGACCTAGGTAGTGCAGCTGCTGGACACGCCTCCATAAGGATTGTCCGGCCCGAATATTTTGGCCATCATGTTGTGAGCTCTACGCGGTAAAGCCACTACGAGTCTAGTCAAGTCAGATCACCTCACCTCACCTCGCTTCACCTCACCTCACCTCACATCACATCACACCTTTGCCTTTTTACCCGCGGCGGGCCACGCTGCGTTTGGCCCCAGCCTTGGCATCATGGACATTCCACCACATCAACTTGCATCACGGGCGCTGGAAGCCTTGGATAGCCGTCCTGTTGCTCGACGGCAAATTTCTATCCAGAGTCTTTTGAACTCGTCGAGACCGCAGCCCCGGCGTCCTGAACCAGTTATCGAGCCTGCAGCAGCACCCGGGGTAACCGAAGAAGATGTTTTTGATAACGACACTGAATCATCGCGCAATAATACTCAACCAACTTCAAGGCGGTCAAGCAACCTAACAGCCACAGATACTTACACACATACCCCCAGTTCACCCTTGGTCGCCTCGTCTCAACGCGCTCACTTACACGAGTCAAAGACTACAACTACAGATACACCAGCCGCGCAAAGGCCATCAGCCGATGATGACTCCTCAAGAGGTGATCAAGCCGTGAAACCAACCGCCGAGGCATCCTCCCCACCTCATGCAGTTACCCATGACATTACACCGAGTGGCAACTCGAACGATACATCGCGGCGCAGATCCTCTTTCGGATTGCCGGAAATAAGAGAGAAGCCGCAGAAGGATCATCCACCGCCACAAGTGAATGCTACTTCCAAGGAACCTGCCGATATCATTTCCACCAGCTCCCGCGAATCAAGTCAAGCTAGTCATGACGAGCACCCAGTGGCTTCGTCAACAAGGCTGAACGCCTCTAAACCCAATACCACGAGGAAACAAGATAGCAGCGCTACTCAGACTTCCGAGGTCGGAGACAAGCCCGCCACTCCCGTACTTCCGGCTCGAATTGAGGTCGACTTTGGACCTGAAAAGCCGACGTCCAAGCATAATAGATGCCCGTTTTGTTCCAAAGTATTTGATCAGCCTTGTTTACTTAGGTAAGATACCACCCCCTCAAACCTTGCGTCAACGTTCCCTAAAGCTCACACATCAAGACGCCACGAAAAGACACACACGCGGCCGTGGAAGTGTAACGTTTTAGGATGCAACAGCCCAGGCTTCGTATCCAAGAACGATCTAGATAGGCACAAGCGAGGTTGTCATAGCCAAGAATTAATCAGCGGCACTTATTATGTCTGTAGACATGGACAATGTGACGAGAGCAAGAAGTGGCCGAGAAAAGACAACTTTCGAAGTCATTTGTTACGAGTTCACAAGATTGACTGTGAGCTTCATCAGGTGAAAAAATATGAAGTCTAGTACGTTTGCCACCCCGCCTCTAGATTCGCCACTAACTATCGCAGCGTTGGTTCTAAGCCTTCACAAGAAGGCGAGCGAAGAACACCTGAGATACAGCATGATGACACTCAGAAGAGCCCCTCGCCCGAGGAAGAGACACAATCAGAGAGGTCAAGCTCTCCAATGTCGGTGGATCGTAGCGACGACAAAGTGATGGACTCAATTACAGTCGCCTACATCAACCCTCAGCCTGACGATTCCGAGCCTGAAGAGGAACACATGAGCATCAGTGGGGCAGAAGAAGAAGCCCAGTCTCCTGCTCCTGTGGATTCAACAGTTTCCTTCCCACTGACAGTCGCCAGTTACGATGATGTCAAGTCGCTTCTCGAGACGCTTCCCACAAGCTTTCTCGAAGAAGAGTTGGCAAGAAGGGCCCAAGATGAACAATCTAAAAAGCAAACTCACACATGCACAGAATGTAAAAAGGACTTCAACAGAATGTGTGAACTGAAGTAAGTCGATCAAGAACGTTGCACTTCCTTGGCAAAAAGCTGACAAGTCGTAACAGGAAGCATACCCAACGGCACCAGAGGCCTTGGGCCTGCACCTTTCACGGCTGCGATGCTAGAATGGGGAGCAAAGACGACTGGAAACGGCACGAGAGCCGCGTACATCTCCACGCCGTGACTTGGACTTGTAACGAGACACTATCCCGAACAGGAGATCCATGCAAGACAGTTCTGTTCTCACGAGAGGCTTTTCGTCAACATCTTGCCCTCAAGCACGGAATCAGGGACCCTCTCTTACGGAAAAGGATGGATGAGGCCCCCAAGGCCCGTGTCTACCCGTCTCCTTACTGGTGTGGGTTCTGCCGTAAGCATGTGCATGTCCCTCCTGAGCAGGATGCGTTGACTGAGCGCTGGGACCACGTTGACAAACACTTTCGTGGGGTTGATACACCGCAGGTGGATATTGACCAATGGCAATATCCACCGGAGACAGAAGAGGAAGAGAATGAGGACGAGTCAGAGAATGCTGGTGTGGTTGAGGAGTCTGGTCTTGTGCGTAGTGATGATGATGATGATGATGATGATGATGCCGCACAGACAGCTGAGAGAAAGGGATCTGTTGGAAGATCTGCTCGACGGTCGAGAAGGGCTAGGATAGTTGTTGATCACGACGATGATGATGTTTTGGCTCGGGATAACAGTCGACCGAGAAGGAATAATCCGGGCAAATTGACTCGCCACAGCAGTCACAAACGAAAACGATCAAGCTAGCTAGTCTGAGGCACAAGCCTATTTGGACGCTGGAGGTCATATTCATTGGATGTGGGAATGACGTGGTTCTTGCTGAATACTTTCAAGTGATGATATTGGTGGTATGGTTGATGGCTATTGAAAGGGTTTCAATATGTCTTTTAATTTCGAATATTTTCGCCACATGCTCGACTTTCAAGTCGTGCTAAATTTCTACAACTTTTATCCCCTGCGTCCACTGAGTCTCAAGATCCACGGTTTTCAATGCGTCTTTGAGTTCAAGACTGTTCAGCGAGCCGTATGCCGCCGCAGCCAAACTCACAATCGTCAAGTTGTCTTCTGACAGGATAGAAAGATAGCAGTTTGGCCGAAAAGGGCACATTCTAAACAACAGGTTATGTGTCAATTCCTCGTATTTGACTCACCGTGTCACGGAATGGTTCACCCAGCCTCGGTGTGACCCGATGTCTATCTACAAACAGAAAACATGGACCATGTGCGGGTAGAAGAGGCCTCCCCTCAAAAGACAAGGAATACATGTCTTGGCTTGAGCACCACCGTCAAATGAGATGCACTGACTGTGCCACGTTTCCCGCCACCAAATTAATTAGCCAATAATTAACTTTCTCTGCCTCTACGCCTCAAGCGGTGATACAAACACGTCTAGGACCCGGCGCAATGTTTGGGTCTAGGCGGAAGTTGTGCCGTTGTGTGTTAGTCAAGTGAGTTTAAGACAGAAGCACAAAGAGAAAGCGCATTCATTATTCAGTATCTATTAACTTGAACCAGAGATGGGTTGGATTGTCAACCAGAGCCTGTCATAACTCGGTGTTGACAAGACAGTTAATTCTCCGCCCAGTCGCTCCAACCATCCAAGTCCTCATCGTCCAAGTCATACAGGTCATCATCCTCTTTAGCATTCGGTGAATATCCGTGATCCCGAAACAGCTTCTCGCCGAATTTGGCCAGGAGAAACTCACGCACCTCCTTGTTCCCGCCAACTCCCACTTACAGTCCATGACGGCTACCGTCCACTCTGAGCCCCTTGAGGCTCGTCGCTCGTGACAAAGCAACATAAACTTGGCCCTTTTCAAAGGCTTCGGACAGATCAACGATGACGCGGTCCAGAGTCATGCCCTGGCTCTTGTGTATGGTAACAGCCCATCCAGCAATGAGGGGAATTTGTGTTCTAAACAAAAGAGAGTAAGGACGTTCGTTACCGACGGTTTTGGCAACACACCAGGGGTAAATGGTGCGTTTGAGGCCGTTGGAGAAGCGAACAACGGGCCATTTGTGCATCGATGGGTCGGGGTTGTCGGCTATGTATCTTCTGGTGAATCGTCGAACCTCCTCTTGCCTGACGTCCGAATACTCTCCTGTGTAATTCGGTATCTTGGAAAGATCAATCCTGTCCCAACCGCAAAGGACCCCCTGGCTCCCATTGACGAGCCCACGTTTGACGTTGAGGTTGACCTGTAGCATGACAAGCATGGTCTCTTTGAATTTGGCTAGTTGGTCGAATGGTTGATCTTTGAACGCCACCAATCTGTTATTCTCCCATTTGATGTATTCGTCGTGATCTGCGCTGTTTTGTTGAACGCCCTCCAAAGCCCTGTAATACCTTTGGACGCGTCGAATCTTCTTCAACTCCCTATCGTTCTCGCCTTGAGCGTCTCCGTTTTTGCAAAAGAGCTTTGCAGCATTCTCAACCGAACATTCGTGATTCATGAGTAGATCTATGTCGGCTTTCGGTAATGGTATGCCGAGTCGACATTTCTGCAACATCTTGATGAATGTATGGTCGTTTTGGCGGTGAATCTCCTGCAAGTTCACGTGGACAAAATCGGCTTCCTCCCAAGCGGCACTCCTGAAAGCCCATTTATCCTCATCATAGTAAGGACCATGGCCCTCAGGACAGACAAGACCATCTCTGTCTTGGTCACGGAGCATCTTGTCCATGTGAGCTCCGCACTCGTAGCAGTAGGCAAAAGGTAAGACTGGCGGGAGCTGGCAAAAGTCGCCCGTCACAATGAGTTGAAGTCCGCCAAAAGCAGGGGAACCTGGTGGATATCGTTTAAGCTTTCTCGAATAACATTTCACCCACTTGAGGCATTCGTTCATGCGCTGCAGGAAGAGACTCTCGACCATACTAATCTCATCGATGATGAGGACCTCGGTTTTGTCAAAGCGTTTCCAGGTACTGTCACGGAACCCCATTTGTTTGAGCACTTGAATGCCGAATTTGAAAGAATCAGGAGTCCATCCCATGTAGTTGAAAGTTGTCATGCTACTGACCTGAATAGCTGCTCGTCTAGTGGGCGCTGTGACAAAAACGTTACGGCCCGCATCTTGTAGTTTCTTAACCGCGGCTTTTAGAACAGTCGACTTTCCGCAGCCTGCTGAGCCGGTAAAGAAGACGTTGCGGCCACTCATGATGACATCGATTAGGTCTTGCTGCTCCTTGCACAGAACTGGCTCGGTATCTATCGTGGTGTCCTGGTCGCTGGGTGGTATTTCTGATTCAAAGGCTGACAACTCTGGGTTGCCTGCCAATAGTTCTCGCAGATCATCGTCGCTCTCATCGTCGTCTGACAAGAGGCTGATGAAATCTGGTGCACTTTGAAAGGGCCTATGAGATGAGTGAGAAGGTGACGCCTGCTGATTCATTGAACGTTTTCTCTCGTGGACGGGTGGTAAAGGGGCTATGCTACCCTCTGTGAGAACTAGGGAACGAGTGGCTGATAGAGTTTCAGGGGACTTTAGGCGGTGTCAGCTTGTGCGTTGCGTGGTTTGCAAGGGCACGACCCACTGAATGATCAAAGCAGGAGTTGAAGACTTAGGTGTTGGATCGTGATGGGAATGGTACGCGGGTGCCGGCGTTTTACGCGTCAGATTTTAGATTAGGCTGAAACGCGAGCTACGCTAGATCACCTGACCAGGGTGAAAAGGAGGGAATGCTTTTTGCTTTTTGTGACGTGTGCAAACTTACGACATCACTCAAAAATGACCAATGAGATTGCGCAAGAAACTACTACTACAGTATCATAGCGAATCCTGAAGAAACCTCAACGTATAGAGGCTATGGCAGAATCCCGAGTATTCCGATCTATCCTGTATTTGCAAAGACAACCAACTACTCCAAGGTACGCAAACAATTACAAGACTACAGGTCAATCCTCAGAGACAGCTGATTGTCAAAGGTGACAGTCCCCCAGAAAGGCTCCATTCCAGCGTTGCCAACGTTGACGTAGGTGCTGGTCTTGAAGATACCCTGCTTGGACAGAGCAACGAGCCAGTCCTTGATGTCTCCCTTGAAAGATCCTCCCTTTTCGTCTCCAAACTGCTGAGCATCGTCAACCAGAAGAGAAGAGACAGTAATACCAGTGTCGGTGTTCTTGCCCTGGTAGAGCTTCCATCCATCCTTGCCGTACAGGCCGTTGATGGTAGCTACGGGCCCCTTGTCGAATCCGATAGGAATCTGTCCGCCGTTGCGTCGGAGCCACAGCATAAGCTCCTGGGCATTGCCCGATGTCGAGTCACCCTTGGTGTCTGAGGTCATGAAGTCATACACAACGTTGCCTGCCAATAGCTAGTTAGTCAAGTCCGAAACTATTACAAGGCTAAGTGGACGCACCCTTGTAAGCGGTCTTGCTGGACACAGTCCACTCGTATGTAGAGGGGATGCTCTTGATATCGCTGAGTCTCGTCTCAAGGCCCTGAGTAAGGCCGACAAAAGAGTAACCCTTGACCAAGTCTTCGTTGGACTTGGGGCTGATGTCCCAGATGGAGCTCCAATGGATCTTCTGCGAGTCGCCCGATCCAGAAATGCCGTAGTAACCGGTGCAGCAAGTTCCATCAATTGACTGGTAGTTGTAGTTCATCGAGAAGATGATCCAGGGACTTCCAAACAGGACTTCGGACTCATTGGGGGCGCCACAGAACTTCTTGGCCGGCTCGGCCCTGGTATCAAGGCGAGAACCGGTGGTCAAGGCATTGACAGCCAGAGCGGGAATGCTCAAAAAGAGTGAAAATCGCATCGTAAAGGTTGAAACGACCGGCGTGTGATAAAAACGAAAATGAATGAGTGAATAGAATTTGTCAAGCTTGGTATGAAAAGAATGGATTGATTGACCTTGAACTAGCCAAGCGAGGAGGAGAGTTGAAGCTTATAAAGCGATCTGCTCTATACCTTCTAATGAAGCGAGCAAGCTTTCATTTGTATTAAAAAGGAGTGATATTGCGTACGCTCTAGCAGGGTATCAAGGATCAGCTCGGTTGTTTCAATCCACCTGAACGAGCCAGCCATTTGCCGTTGTAAATATGAAACTGAATCAAGACTAAAAGAATCTGTGTGATTGACGGAATAAAAAGTCTCCATAGCGCAAGAGCCAAGTCTTACATCCCCACCAGTAGATCGGTCATTTCATAATTCTGGGTCATTTGTTTTATACGAAATAATGGCTTGCTCTACCGGTTTCAAAGAGATTGCAGATCCTCGGTACATATCTTATCAAGTTATCATTGTAGGCAGAGACTGGTTTACATTTTCAAAAGCATGCACAGCTTCATTCGATCATGAACAATTTCGAAATGAAAATTACAAACTACAACCTTCTTGTTATACGCAGCATAATGTGGAATGTCGCAGGTAGTGCCTGGACGCGGTCGGACCAATAACCCTTGTTCCCATAGGCTTAATAATTACTCAACATCAAACGAACGAAAACTTTCTCGACAAAAACATGACAATGATGCAAAGCCCCTGGAGAACTCAACAGCAACACCGACCATAAAAGTCAATCTTTCGTATCCGATGATTAGCATTGTTTGAACAGGCGCAAAGTGTTGCTCATATCGAAAACCCTCTTTTTTGACTGACCATCTAGGGTATGTTACTGATTGTCGAAACCACCGGTCTTGGTTTCGTGTGATAGAATCTGTAGCTCAAAGAAATAGTTTCCTTGCGAGAAAAGCCCATGTTGATCGTGCTGGCATATAACCGCTTAAGCGAAGTTAAACACCAATTCAAGTAATCAATGAGAAGTAGCTCTCATTGAGTAACTGCATACATTTCAGTTGAGCATGGGAGAAACCACACTCAACGGCAGGAGTTCTGGCACAGAAAACAATTTCAGAAAGACATATCGATAATACTAAATCGGCGAGCATACCTAAAACAAGTGATCCTCCATCACGAGGGCATGGAAGTGTGCAAGACTGATTCCTATGAAAACTAAGGACTACACCGCACTAGCAACCGGACTTCTCCAATGGTGAACCTCATGCAGTTGCCAGATTTTGGGTTGTAATGAGTTACTCTTTATAGAGAATGGAAGTGAAGAGTCAGCCGCTGAAAGAGGAAGACGAATTGGTATAAAGAATCGAAAAAAGATTAGAAACTTGGAACTCGATATTGCTGAAGAAAGCCAGCTATCAAACCCTAGTAGTAATTGCCAACCCAGTGCCATCTAGAGGACATGGTTTTGAGCCCATCTACTTAACTATGTGGCGATAAAGAATTGCCCCTTCTAGACCTTCTAGACATTGCTTTAGTCTCCCCATTGAGTATTCTTAGGCTAAATTCACACCTTCATTGCTCTGCCAAGGCATTCCGGACTCCGAAGATGACAGAGGTCGCAAATATTGACCTACCTAATTGATACATTGGCCACTCTTCTTGAAATAGACATTTATGCTGACCACCTAGTTACCTGAAAAGGAAAGAGGAAGCCATTGGGTTCTGATGAGCGTCAGTAATGAACATGGTAATATGCGCGAACCGGGATCCTCATAGTTTAGGTGTTGCTGTTACCGTGCCATTCTGAATAGCATTGCATATTCAATGAAGTATCTAGGTCGTATTTCAGGCAGCTGATACCACAAGCTTTTATCACATATGATCAGCCCCATCTTGGAGTCCCCAAGGTAAGGCTACGTTAAAGTGCACATAATGTTTCACATACCACCTTCCTCCATCACAGCCGTTCTTCGTTGAAGAAAGTCTTGACAGTGCCATTGCATCCATCAAGAAAGGCAACTCGAATGTCCATACCCAATGGACTGCTATTAAATATCGCAAAACGTGCATGGGGGCTTGGACAACCTCATCTTGACTGGCCAGCCTCGTATTTCCTCGCAGCCGAATGTCACCATATACTGATAACAATCGTTAGACTGTAAGAAACGGCGATAAAGTCAGCGATTGGGTCATGTAATGGGCGTTGAGGGTGACATCAACGGCTAGGATGGCCAAAGATGGAAGGTCCCTATATGAACAAGGGTGTCTTAGTACATCACACGAGCTATCATTGACGCAAAAGACCCACGGTTAGCAATGCCAAGAGACGCAGGGGCCGATGGATGCGTCTGCAGGTGGCGTGCAGGGCCCTGGGCTTTTATCTTTACCATCAGCAGCTGTGGAAGAAGTAGTTGCAGTGTAGGTGGACGTTCTAGACAAATTTCCAACTTCCTATTAGGGAGAAGCTGCAGATGCGACCGGCGACGAACTGCTGACCGATTCAATCAATGGAATATGGATTCGCATCTATAGTGCTTAGTGACAGTGTTTTGGACTCGATGAGAAGGCCATTCTTTCACCTCTTTTCGCGGGATAATATGAGAAAGCATCCACAAATAACCTTAACTTTTAAGATTAGGGTTACTGAACTAACTATAAGCCCAGCTCTTGGATGCTCGGCCCAAACACACTGTTCGGGGTGTCAACTCCGTGCCCTTAGCCTAAATAGTCAATTCAGGACATAGCTCGTCCCGAACCGTGATGCATAGTCACGGCTCTTGGATCTCCGATAGACCTTCCTATCTTGCCACGACCGAGATAGTGCACCATTGCGTGCTGGCCCATTCTAGGTTAATCAGCATGTTCCAGGAACCGCACAAGAGTCTAATCGACCCGCTATCGTAGCACCCGTCCACTTAGTTGCATGATATCAGCGTCTTAACTGGTACCAGGGATGCTTTTACCCCGGACAAAAGGTCCTCTCTGAGAGTAACTATCCAGAAATAGTCCAGCTACCAGCGCTTAATTGTCTAATTCATCTTGGCAAAAGTCCTTGGCACAAGCATGCAAAAGTACCAGTTAAATGGGGAAGTTGGATATAGTTCAGCTAGAGTACATTTTATACATATGTTCTAACATCTATATAACCCATACCAGTATCCCCCTTACTCAACACTAGAGACAACTCAGACATCATTCGTTCCACATCATCCTCTCATAGGACTCTCCAAGAGTGCAACTACACTCAACAACCTTCATCATGCGTTTCTCTGATACCCTTCTGCTTATTGGACTTACTGGCCTGGCACCTCAGGCTGGTGCCCACCCTAACAGAAGAGAGCCCAACGCATCTCCCCTGAGCAAGCGGGATATTGACCTGGAGGCTTTCCGCATGCCCCAGCTGGCCAAATACGTTGCTCAAGATGAAGTGCCTGAGGACTTCACTGACAAGCTTGTCGAGCGAGCTGACTATACCGAAACCGCCAAGGACCTGGTCAAGTCACTGTTCCCCAAGGCGACCTTCCGTCTGGTCTCGGATCACTACATCGGTGCCAACGGCGTTGGCCACGTGAACTTCAAGCAGACTGTCAACGGCATTGACATCGACAACGCCGACTTCAACGTCAACGTGAGTGGCACTGATATTGGCATAATGAGTTACTGTGTACTGACTCTGCATGACAGATTGCTGCTGATGGAACCGTCTTCTCATACGGAAACAGCTTCTACTCTGGCAAGCTTCCCGGCCCCCTGACAAAGCGTGATGAGTCAGATCCAGTCGACGCTCTCAAGGACACTGTCGACGTTCTTTCTCTCCCAGTCAAGGCCGATTCCGCCAAGGCTGAGCGCAAGAGCAACAGACACTACACCTTCTCTGGCGTCACTGGCACTGTTAGCAAGCCAGAGGCCAAGCTTGTGTACCTTGTCGACGAGAACAAGAGCCTCAAGCTTACATGGCGAGTTGAGACTGATATTCTCGACAACTGGCTTCTCACCTATGTCAATGCGCAAAAGACGGATGAGATCGTCGGTGTAGTTGACTATGTCAGCGACGCAACCTACAAGGTCTAGTATGTGCTCTCAGTTCAGAATAGCAGTTTCGAGACAGCTAACCGTTGTCTAGCCCCTGGGGTACCAACGACCCTTCCAAGGGCTCTCGTACTACTGTTACCGACCCCTGGAACCTCGCCACATCTAGGTTCACCTGGCACTCTGACGGTACAACCAACTACAGCACCACCCGTGGAAACAACGCCATTGCTCAAGTCAACCCCTCTGGTGGTAGCACTTACTTGAACAACTACCGCCCTGAAAGCGCGGCCCTCAAGTTTGAATACGACTACTCGCCCTCTACGGCCGACCCAGTCTCTTACCGAGATGCATCCATTGCTCAGCTGTTCTACACATCCAACAAGTACCACGACCTGATGTACCAACTTGGATTCACAGAGGAGGCCGGAAACTTCCAGGTCAACAACAACGGTCGTGGTGGTAGGGGCAACGATCAGGTCATCCTTAACGCTCAGGATGGCTCCGGCAAAAACAATGCCAACTTTGCCACGCCTGCTGATGGTCAGCCCGGAAGAATGAGGATGTACATCTGGGATTATACTACCCCCAAGCGTGACTGCAGCTTCGATGCTGGTGTCGTTATCCACGAATTCACTCACGGCAGTAAGTTATCATACTCTACCCACTCATCTTTGCCTAGTTATACTTACATGGTGCAGTCTCCAACCGTCTTACCGGTGGCCCTGCCAACTCCGGATGTCTCTCTGCAACTGAGTCAGCTGGCATGGGCGAAGGCTGGAGTGACATCATGGCCGTAGCCATTGACCTCAAGGCAAAGGATACCCGAAGCACCAACAAAGTCATGGGTGACTGGGTTACGGGCAAGCCCCAGGGTATCCGATTATACCCTTACAGCACCAGTCTCACCTCCAACCCGCTCACCTACAAGAGCGTGAACGGCCTCGTCAGCCTTCACGAAATCGGAACAGTCTGGGCCTCTATGCTGTACGAGGTGCTCTGGAACCTCATCGAAAAGCACGGCAAGAACGACAGCGACACTCCCAAGTTCACTAACGGTGTTGCTACCGACGGAAAGTACCTTGCTATGCAGCTTATCATGGATGGCCTGGCTCTGTAAGTTGACACTGCCTCTTGATTGACAACTGACTAATCATAATTTTACAGCCAACCTTGCACTCCCAACTTTGTCCAGGCTCGAGATGCTATCATCGATGCCGATGTAGCCCTCACCAAGGGAGCCAACAAGTGCGAGCTCTGGAAGGGATTTGCCAAGAGAGGCCTGGGCAATGGCGCCAGGTACAGCAGCACCAGCAGGACAGAGAGTTTCACTCTGCCCGCTGGCTGCTAAGGTGTCGTGAGTCGATGATTTTGTGTTGGTGTTGGATGTGGAAATTTGGATATTCCTGTTTGTCACTTGATATTCCTTGTTTATATTTGTGCTTGCCTTTACTGTATATATCGTTGCATGTATATAGCCTTTTATAAATGTTGTTACGGGATATCGAAGTTCTTGCTTCACAGTAGAAACGACACGAGTGGCCTAATTGCATCGTCCTTGATGACCATTTTTCAGTGCGATAGAAAAGACGTTGTGGTTGACGATGTTTCACTTTATCCACCCTTGATCTGTTTCATACTTTTGTCTCATGGGCATTTGACAGGTTTAAACTAGCTTTATTATATTCTTCTATCCATATATAGGTTCAGTAGTCCAGATTAAACTTTTATCTTTTTACCTCTCCCGTCCAAAGGTCACTGGTCCCTGGGGCTTGTTGTCGAGAATCTTCTCAATTTCCTCCAGGACTTCAGGGGTGATCTTTTCAGACAGCTTCAAGGCCTTGAGGTTGTCCTCAAGCTGCTCAATCTTTGTGGCACCCAGAATAACAGTGCTGACATTGGGGTTCTTGAGGGTCCAAGCAAGGGAGAGCTGGGCCACGTTTCCACCGAGGCGCTCCGCAACGGCCGTGAGCTTCTTGACCTTTTCGATCTTGGCCTTGCCGGCTTCGCTCTGAAGCTCCTTGACGGTGTTCTCGAAGAAGGCCTTGTTGGTGGCAAATCGGGAGTCCTCTGGGATGCCGTCGTTGTACTTGCCGGTCAAGAGACCAGAGGCAAGAGGCGACCAGATGGTGGTTCCATACTTGAATTGGTCATAGAGAGGAGCGTATTCGACCTCGAAGCGCTCTCGGTGAAGAGCGTTGTATTGGGGCTGCTCGACCACTATGTCATGTTAGTATCCAGAGGGACGGCATGGCAGGGGGTAAAGGTAACCATACCAGGAGCAATGAGGTTGTAGCGCTCAGCAATCTGAGTAGCCTCCATGATCTGAGTAGCACTCCACTCTGAAGTACCCCAGTAGTAGGCAAGGTTAAGGTTGCGGATAACCTGAGTAAATCCCTCAACAATCTCCTTCATGGGAGTGGCATAGTCGGGACGGTGGGCAAAGACCACGTCGACGTATGGCTGTTCAAGACGCTTGAGGGAGCTCTTGAGACCCTCAACAACGTGCTTGCGGCTCAGTCCGCGAGTGTTGGGCTCCTTGCGGCCTGTGCCAAAGAAGACCTTTGTGGTGAGGACATACCTACACAGAGGTCAGTATAAAAACATTGCATGCATGGTCTCGAGGTTTCACTTACTCGTCACGAGGCCAGTTTAGCTCCTTGAGGGCGCGGCCCATCTCAATCTCGGATTCACCGTTGGCGTAGACCTCGGCAGTATCAAAGGTGTTGACGCCATGGTCCCAGGCCTTTTGGAGGATCTGCTTGACGATGTCGCCCTTTTGGGTGCCGCCATACGTCAACCAGCCACCGAGACTGAAAACGCTCACCTTGAGGCCGGTAGGGCCAAGGTGGCGGAACTGCATGTCCTTGGGGTCATAGGCGGTTTCGACGGGCATTTTGGCGGGTTGTTGATGGTGTTTTGTGAGGAATTGAGTAGATGAAGTTGTATGTGAAGAGTGAGGGGCAGAGTCTTATAAACAAGAATAAGTTGATGTCACTGGGGAATGGCACAGGCAGAATGAGGGGTGATGGCGTAGTCGCACGTTTGATACCACGATGGCTCCACGCCAACATTGACGACAGTTTAGCGTAGCAAACAACGTGCCGAGGCCAATCAGAGTGATGGCGGTCTCAAGCCAGCCCCATCTATGAACCTGACAAGGTTTCATCATTGGGTCTTTGGTATTATTAATTCAGAGATGCGGGTCCTTGAGTCGGTGTGAATGCCATCCCGAGCTTCAATGACGCTTAGTTTCCGCGGTCGATATAAAGTCCCGCGCCGAAATAACGCGGTTTAGATCGCATTTTGGTGGAAAAAAATGAATGTCTCTTTGCAATTGGTGGATCGAGCATGCATTGAGTGCTTACATGCAACCTTTCCCACAACTACCGGCTTTTTATCCGTACCAAGATTGATTTTTGCTTACTTAAATCCGAGCCTAATGTCCGATCGAGGTGACGTTGATCACCTCAACTAGGTGTTATCGATAACGACATCAGCCGATCCAATGGCTGTCGTTGACAGAGTCGAGAGGGGTTGATGCAGACTGTAGCCATCAAGATGACTGCCTATCGTGACTTTTAGATACGCGGTTTTTCTCGAGCTCAGTATTTATTATCTACTCGTCCGTATTGCCTCAAGTGGCTCTACGGACGCAAGCTTCCTCTGCCTGGTTTGTCATTGCCATAGTGCCCTTGGATATCCGTAAATATGAGTGTCAAGTTTATCGTATTGGATTGTGTCACGCTTCAAATGCTGTTACCTCTCAGCTTTGCTCTCTCTACCTGCATCCGTGGCTGTCAGATTCCCATCAGTTTGTACCGACCAAGGATTAACGTACGCAGACCATAGAGGGGACTCTGGTCATGACAGTCTTAGATAGACTAGACCAATCGCACAGGTTAATCTCTAGATATAACAAGGGCTTGCGTTGTGTCAATATCAAACATCAAAGCCTCTCATAATCGGTATGAGCAAGCTCCAGATGCCCATCAAGTTACATGACATTGTCCACACGTTTACCAGTATAATAAATCTAAAAGGCTTCAGTCGGTTTCATTCTCATAAATAGACCACGCCTAGGAAAAGAAACAAGATCTACCCAGGCCATAAGATCAAAACTTCACATTAGTGAGAGAATGGTGTTGGTTGATCGTGTGATTCGGTCCGGAGCAACTACGGCCCCGAATATACCGGTAGCTCGATGGCCGAGAACGTCAGAAGAGAGAAAACAAATACATTCGATTGCCGAAAGTCAAATTAGCTGCAAGAATGTCTATCGCGTCCAAAGTACCTTAATATCGCCTGATGTTATCAAATTCAGCCAGATCGTAAAAAGTTTTCGTCTTTTCTATTTTTGTTCTCTATCCTCCTCGGTTCCTTTTATGTACGCGAGACCAATGGCTGGAGGCGTTTCTTCCAACAGCACACCTTGGCATATCTCGATAATAGCAGGCATGTATCGTACGTGACGTTTCGAAATGCCGCAGATGTGTTCTTTGTTATTGCAGAAACCTCATATTCGCGAGGGAGGATATTATTTAGCTATATATTTGATAAGAGTTTGCTTACATATCTCAATAGATTTAAGGTAAAGAGAAGCCTGGGAGTCGACATGAATGAGCCTGTTACCATTAGGCTGGTCGACTTTGCAAACCTGTTTTGATAATAAAAGTCTGCCCTGGACAAACCGTTGTATTCGGACTGGGTCTAGCTGTCGACCAAGCCGCTGGTGCTGTCATGCCAAGGACAAGGCTCGTCTAAAATAAGTAGGATTAGGCGCCTCTTCTAAAAGGCTTCACCGAAAGCTTGGGGTCGTTCCTTGCAAGTTGCAATCGATCGGCGAACTCCCGCTCAAAACTGCGGGGGATCGTCACTTCGGACACGGCGCCGAAGGCCGTTGACGACATTACTTGCTGCCGAAGACCGCTTAAACATCTCTTGTTCTAATCTGAGTGGGTTTCTTTGGCAATTATATATACCTTGATTGGGCCCAGAATGTAACATTTGTTGTACCTGCAACTCTCGCCTCCATAATGCTGGGCTCATCTATCATCCGGGCTCTGGTGGTTGCTACCATCAGCATCGCTTCTTTTGCCGATGCCACGCAGCCAGATGGACCGATTGTGCACCTGCAAAACGGCTCATACTATGGGACGCACAATGCTGCGTATAACCAAGACTACTTCCTTGGCATGCCCTACGCGCAGCCACCGCTGAACAACCTGCGCTTCAGGCATCCTCGGCCATTGAACTCGACTTGGGATGGCATCCGCAATGCGACAAACTATGGATCACGATGCTATCAATATGGCTACCCATCTGGGCCACTCTCAGGCGGTTCAGATGACTGTCTACACCTAAATGTCATCCGTCCAGCAGGAAAAACAGATGAAAAGCTTCCTGTTCTCGTCTGGATCCATGGCGGTGGTCTCGTCGGGGGCTTCAGTGGAGACCCTACAAACAACATGACCTTTCTAATCGACGAGTCAATCAAATTGGGATCGCCAATCATTGGTGTCTCCCTCAACTACCGTCTTGGGGCTTGGGGCTACCTCTGGAGCTCAGCAGTCAAGGCTGAAGGCGTTGGAAACAATGGCTTTCGAGATCAGAGGCTGGCGCTACAATGGATCCAAGACAATATCGCCGAGTTTGGCGGTGACCCAGACAAGGTGACAATCTGGGGTCAAAGTGGAGGAGCTCGCGGTGTAGCATCTCAGTTGACGGCATTTGGTGGTCACGACGATGGCTTGTTCAGAGCCGCTATTCTCGAAAGCGCTACAGGATTTCACACCGACTTCCGTGAGGTTAATGTCCCAGATGCGCCAAGCTGGGACAAGGGATATGAATCCCTGCTCCAAAAGACGGATTGTCAGTATGCCAAGGATTCCCTACAATGCCTTCGCGAGGTGCCATCATTGGAGCTAGCTGAGATTATCGGCAATGTGTCGTTCCCAGTCTATCTCGACATTGTCGACGGCGAATTCATCCAAGAAGACCGCTCTGAGCTGATTCGACAGGGCAAATTCGTTCATGTGCCCGTCATCAATGGCGTTGCAACCGACGATGGAGATTTCTTTGCTCAAAAAGGAATTAACACTACGCAAGAATGGGAGGGATACCTGCGCGACCAAGGCGCCAGCAACCAGACCATCGAGGCCATCTCAGCACTATACCCAGACATCCCCCGCGTAGGCCTTCCTGCTACCTTCAACGGCCGTCCATCAGGCGACTTGGCATCCTATGGGTCACAATGGAAGCGCACAGTGGCCTTTGGCGGTGACAGAGCCATGCATGCTCCCAAACGAGCTTGGGTCAGGCAATGGGCCAGGAGCAATCTTACTGCCTACAGCTACCGCTTCGATGTTGTTTCAGGGGATCGAAACCCCGTGCAAGGAGCTGGACACTCTGTTGATCTCCCCTTTGTCTTCCGCAACACTGAGCGTCTGGCAAAATTGAATGCAACTGAGCCCAGACCTGGCTCATTCGACCAGCTGGCTGTCTTGATATCGCGGATGTGGATCAGTTTTGTAGCCAACATGGACCCCAACTTTGACGGAATGCAGAGCGCGCAATGGCCGTCGTATGAGTCAGAGTTGGGAGAGGATATGGTGTTCCATATTGATAACACTTCTTTGGCGCATGTTGAGCAAGATACTTATCGAACAGAGCAGCTCGAGTATTTGGACAGGAAACTGTGGCAGGTTGCATTGGAGGCACCGGATCAATGATTCGGCTTAGCTGGCTTATTGAATCAGGCGATTACCATGTATATCGGCAAGATATTTATATAGCGTTTGACGGGCTTATGCTCGAGTAAATAGTTAGTGATATACATACCTCAAATCAGTTACTGTGTATGGAACAACATAGGAAAGCAGTGAGGAAAGACAGGTTTGTCGATATAATACTCTATACATACACTACTCTATATAAAACTGCAGGATACAGGCTGCCTCAATAAGTGTAAGCTGAAGATATATCAAGATAAAGGTTTGGAAATTTTTCTAATGCTTGATGCTTTTGAGAATTACACCGAATGCTTTCTGGCTGATGACAAAAGTGGGCGCAGCAGGAAATCGACCAGGGGTTCGTGGAAAGATGGAAGCATCGACCTCTTCAATATATCAATATTACTTCCCGAGAAGGAGCCAGCTTTAACATACCACGCGAGGTCCATCAACGCCGTTGACCTTGAACTCAGAATCGACACAGTAATTCTTGTCCCCTGCAGGTCCCATACGACAAGTAGAAGTGGCGTGATGGCTGAACGCTTCATCCATGATAGCTTCCCGAATATTGACACCTAAGCGGGGTTCAACTACCGTGAAGGGGGCGTATGGTTCACCTGTAGCATTGAAGATACGAAGGGTATGCTCAATACCCTCCTGAATAGCCTGGAGATCTCGGTCACCCTTCTCAGCAAAATAGTTGAAGTTGATCTCAGGAGCCTGTCGAGGGTCTCTCGAGCGGAGCTTGACGGTGCCGGCCTGATTACCCGTCTGCATCTTGACAACGGACCAGAACCAAGAAGTAGGGGGAGCCTGCCACGTCGAGTAACCTGGAAAGTAGCCGTGGAAGACGGTGCCCGCGGCCCCAAAGAGAAAAAGGTCTGTGTCATTGGTGTCGCTGACGCTGGACCGGTATAGGAGACCGATTGGTGCGGCACCTTGGCCGTATGGTCCTGTGTGTCTCTCGTTCCACTCCCTGAAGCATGTGTCGTTGGGCTGTAGAGTGAATGAGCAATTCTCGAATGGGTTGTTCTCCCAAGGTACAGCTGCTTCGACGCTAACGCCACCTTCATAATTGTCTTGTAAATAACTTCCCTATCTTGGGTTAAAGAAGTGTTGTGGATCTAGGGACTTGGGGAAGCGTACCACTGCGGGGAGGTCGACGACAACAGAGATATCAAGGCTTTCCAGTTCCTCCCGAGGACCGACACCACTAAGCTTGAGGATCTGGGGAGTGTTGAAGGTGCCACCAGCTACAATGACTTCCCTAGAGGCAGTAACATTGAATAATCGTCCAGAGTTGGACTCATTGTATCGCTTGTCGGCTGAATAGAGCCCTTCACCCTTCATATACTCGACTCCGTAGGCTTCCGGTGTACCATGCTTCCCAGTCTTGAATAGCACTCGAGTAGCCAGGGACTGTGTGCTAATAGTTAGAGGGTATAAACTTGATCCGTTCGGCGACCTGGAGGTGACTGTTTCGTGGAGATATCCCCACGCACCACTACGTTGGCAAAGGCTATCGACGTTCAGAGGAATCTGGTATATACTAGGAGTATAGCGACCAGCATCGAGGCGATTAAGATCTCTCTGCATGAGCGTGCCTATTTAGTCGGGGTCAGTGACTTGAATCCCTTTAGTCGCTTCAAATGCGCGACATAGCGACTGAACCACACCGGGTCGGCCGGTAACGTACGAGATGTTGTTTCGGTTGCTCTGTTATGTGTTAGTAGGTTTCCATGGCATGAGAGAATACATACGTCGATAAAACCATCAAAGCCACGACCAGGGGTGCCCTTGGGTACATAAGTGCAGTTTTCAACATCAATCAAGAGCTGTCGTGTCTTATCAGATCGCCACGAGTCGTCGCCTGTGAGCTCAGCATAATACTCCCAGTCATGGTCAGGTGGCATGGCAAAGTTCATCGCGTTGAGCTGGGTTGATCCGCCCAGAGTAGCACCTCGGGGGTACAGAATACCAAGTCTAGCATGATAAGCTTGTGTTTTCTGGTAATGAAAGGAGTTTCTTACGGTTCTGCTCCCTCAGGAGGGTTAAGTCCATACCAAATGGCCCCGTTAGAGAGTCTATAGGTGAACTTGGAGTCATGCCGAGCCTGTGTCTCGTTCTCATAGTGGTTGACATAGAAAGACCACGACATGCTGGGATCTTCGGCTGCAAGGTCGGCCCTAATGATGTAAATCGGTGTCAAAGGAACAGTAGAAGTGTGGCCGTCTTACATAGCGGGGATGCGTTGCAAATGTGAATCACCTTGGTCATCACCAGCCTCTATCAAGAACACCGAATGGCCAGCGCGGGCAAGGTTGGCACTAGAAATATCATGAGCGATTCTCTCTTTCATTCCGAAGTATGCACTCACGCCAGAGTACCACCTCCTGGGCCTGAACCGACGATGACGAATTCATACTCGGCTGTGCGGTTTGTTGGTAAGGCAGCGGCCAGGCTGGTAAGAAGAGCTAGAGATCTTAATTTCATGGTTTCCGTCAGTTGGATGTTGGTGCTGAAGACTAGTGATGAGTTATCTAGAACTTGAGGACGATAGTGTCGAGCCCTTATATAATTGATGATGTTTTCATCGAAGCAGCCCATCAGGAGGGCTCTTATTTCATGTTACCTCAATGGTATTCCAAGTTATGCAAAGGATTCATCAAGTGACGTGTGATGGCTGGAAGTTGGCTCACCACAGCTTGGACATGAAGATCATCGGAAATAAGAGCACTTGATGCATCGTTAACCCGGCGGACAACGTTGCTACTTTACTGATTAAGCTTAATTCTTAACGTTATGCGAGATTATGTCAGATGAAAGGATCTGCCAAGTTGGCTATGGTCTTGGCCCCCGAATCGGGTTCCGAATGGACCACGCGTCATCGGGTTTATCGACAAAAGGAGGCCCGGATCTCCGGCCTGTGTTACTATCATAGCGGTTTCAAGGCTTACATGTCTCTGATGGCTTATGTTCCCCAGTGTCCCAAAAAGCAATGTCCTTCACTCACTCCCCTGGCTTTTGGCCATAGACAGAGGTTCTGTATCAACGCATCAGTATGAGGTGACCCAGGGCAGAATTCTAATGCAAAAGAGACGTACACCAATACGTATGAATGAAGGTTGGGATTCAAGATCTCTTTGCGCATATCCACCAGAAACATTTGAGCCTTCTCATACTCCCACTAAATAAAGGCTGGTCAGTACCATGTTGACGAAAGTTGAGATAAACCTACGCCTAATAGTTCCGTTAAGCTTCTTATGGAGAAGCCCTCCAGGCCCTGAAGTAAGAACTGGCGATTCCAGGCACCCCAGTGCTTCAGTTCCTTGTTCTTGGCCCAGGTACCGATCGGAACTTTGACCTTGTGCTCGGTGATGTTCTGCAGGCCAGCCTCTTCAAATGCTTTGGGTGAGTCCCAGAAGAAGGGATTACCTATCTTTTGTCCAACCTGGTTAAAGATCTTAACCCACTCTTTGAGGGGAGAATCAGGACGCATAGTGTCATCATCGGCTCTTGCGTCTCCCCATAGTTCGACATGCTCGATCCAGCCGCCAGGCTTAAGGTGCCTGTATATCCATTAGAGAGCGAGCTCGTAGACAGTTTGGAGACTTGCAGCATACCTTTGGGCTTTCTTGAGTAGTTCAGTCCAGTTGGGGACGGTACCTGTCATGTAGCGAATATGGATAAAGTCAAACTTGTTTTCTGGAAAGGTCCACTCCTTATTGATGTCGTCCACTTCGAATTTGCAGTTGGGCGGGACGAAATTGGGTTGAATCGGCGAGAGGTCAACACCAACGACTTCAGCAGACGGGTGCAAATCGGCCATATCGCTAACTCGGATTAGTATATTGGGCGTGCAAGGTACAGCAGATACTCACATAGCCCACATGCCCGTACCACAACCAGCATCCAAGATGTTCTGTTGGACCACAGTCAGCAATCTAGCCCTGGAGCTACCAGGTACTAGGATAAAGAACCTGTGGATTGTCGCCGATTGGAGCTTCGTAGAGTTGACCATCCAAGACAATCCGAAATAGTTCGTGACTGGAGACTTGTTAGGTGACGTCAAAAGATTGTGGGCTCAAGATAACATGCATTAAGTCTTCGGCTTCCTGTTGGCGATCGTCATTCGGACCCCTATTAAGTTGCGCGCCCAGAGTTAGAAGATGGCGAGTTGAGTCACTTTGATGCTGAGGCGCTCACCAATAGGTGCCATCTCCATAAGCGTGATATCGCCTGCCATTCTCCCACTTGTAGTTCAGAATGGAATATCGTAGCGACTCAGTATCGGTGACTTGGGTTCTGTACTTGATTAGTACTGCTACACTCAAGGTGTTGAAGTAATCTTACGATAAGGAATAAGACGAAGCACCATCCGTATCCTATATGATGCATTGGGGTATCAACAACACAATTCTTGACAAGAGAGGATATGGAAATGTCGGGCTTGGCTTTACGGGTTCAATAGTGCTGGCCTCGGGCTGAGTAACCGGGGCTGTGGCTGTCGCAGGCGACTTGGGGGACGTTGGAGACTTGGCGGGCGATTTAGGAGAAGACATGGTAGTACAAGTCGCCCTGTAACATGCAGAACGCGTAGGAAAGAGGATCAATACCTCTTCAGCCCAGAACCAAAAACGTGAGATGGCGGTCAAAATTTTATCTCGCGTGTTGAGTGGGGAAAAGTGAACAGATCATATTGCAACCTTGTCTCGTTCTCGTGAGCGCAGATCTTGGCTCATCTCAATTACCTCATTCCGTTTATGGTGCTTTCCCCGTGGATATTTCACTCACAAGATAAGAACCTAACCGTAAATACTTACAATTCAATGATAGACTTGTGTTTATGATTCCAATACATCAACTTGGTCCATGCCAAGTTGCTATTGAGACGGTCTGAAACAAGGTGCGACAACAAGGACTACCTCCTTGTTTAGGATGCTGCCGGAGCAGTGTAACAAGGAACAAGCTGCGACTCTTCGCTAAAACTGCCAATAGACAATCGAGCCTATCAGCGCTTTTACCAAGCTCGCCTTTCGCCGGTTCGCACATCGGAATATCGACTATCCGTTCTATCTTCCTACATCTTGGGGTTTATGAGTATGATCACCAACGAGGATGATCTGTTTGACAATAGTGCCCTCACGGTTAGAGGCACTCAGCCTGAAGTTGAGTCGTCGCAAAGCATGGCCGCGTATCAATAGTCGGCGCTTAGCAGTTTCTTCGATCGTGAAGCATCTCTGATCAAAGCTATAAAAGATGCGCAACACTTGATCAGATTGACTTTGGCACCCACAACCTCAATCACAGTCACAACAGTCTCGATAACTTCTCCTTCTTTCACAGCTGGTCTGTCTTTCTTTCTCGGTCACGCCTTCATTCATTCTCGCCTTCGGCAACAACTGTCATTACTCGCAATCCTTGACCAGCAGCATCATTCAACCACCAAAATGAAGTTCTCGACATTGATCATCAGCTTCGCCGCTACTGCGCTGGCCGCTCCCATGAGCAAGCGCGCGGTCTTTAGCCAGTCTACGTACAACGACCTGTCAATCAGCGGTGGAACCGCAGGCAACGCCCAACAAGAAGCGATGCAGAAACTCGGAGGTCTACCCACCGACTTGTCAACTGTTGATCAGGCGGATATTGCCTTCCTCAACAGTGTCAACGGTATTGCAAACGAAGCCGAGAAGGATGCCTTCAATCCTGCCATTGACGCAGCCTCTGGTGAAGAAGCTGATGCTCTCCAGGTAACCCACCCGTAGTAGCTCGGTGCACCGAATTGAAGCTGACAGATGCATAGCGCGGAAAGATCAAGAACAAGGTTCTGAAGCTAACGGCCACAATCCTCAAGCTACAGGCTCAGCAGGCTCAGGGGCAGGATGTTTCTGCCAGCTTGGACGAGGAGAACACGAAGCTGCAGAACAACATCAACCAAGATCAAGAGGCTGCGGGACAGGCTTCCACTTTCCTGCCTTTTGATGCGACTACGAGCTGATGGGACTATGAGATATGAAGGCGACTGGATCGGATTAATCATGCAATAGTGCTATTTGGGGAGTTTAGGTAGCGTGTAGCGTGTTGGGATGGGCGACCATATAGTACTAGTATTCAATTCAGTAAAATCATCGGCAGTAGCATATAAATGTGCCCATCTCATAAATTCCTCGCCAAGGTTGTATTCTAGATTCACACGTATTAGCTTGCGAAAGTGTCAATAAGTCAACTGTTTTTCAAGTCGGTAGCCCAGTCCCAGTAACCCCCACGATGATTCACAAAAGCTCGGGAACTCGGGCTGATGTTAGCACGAGGCCAACACAGTTTATCCCCGCATCGCATAGAAATTTGGTCCGCTGCTTGCTTCAATTGATCTCTTCGACTTAAAAATATTAATCGTTATTCTCTTTCATGATGCTAGAAGCCGACCAAACCTGGCCTCTGTGGCAAGAAAGCTCGCTCGATGGAGCATTCGATCTCGACACTCCCGGCGACAATGCCGTCGTGACAAACGTCAATCGTCCTTTTCTTTTCGGATATCGCCCAGAGAAACCCAACGGTCGCGGTGTTCTCATCCTTGGGGGCGGCGGCTATGTTCAGCTCATGGTCGGGCGTGAAGGCGTCGCTGTCGCAAAGTGGTTGACCAGTCTCGGCTTCTACGCTTTTGTTCTTGTTCATCGGTTTCCCAACAGCGAGACAGGGGCACAAGCACCTCTAGACGATGCCAGAAGAGCATTCAAGCTCATGGCAGAGAGCGGACTGGCACCAAACGGACTGGGTATCTGCGGTCTTTCGTCTGGCGGTCACCTCGGTGCTGCCCTCTTGGCCGAATACCCCCAAGCATGGACATCGCCCGACCCAGAAATTCCCCAGGCTCAGTTCGCCATTCTGGGCTATGGACCAATCTCGACAAACGCAACCGGTCGAACAATCGTCGAGAATAAACCACCTCTTCCGCCGCAAGAGAAGCAAACACTCTATGATGTTGTGCAGCCAGACGTACAACTCCGCTCCCCAGCGCCACCGGCATTCATCGTATATTCCAACAATGATCCAGTTGTCCCTGTGGTCAACGCGTATCGCTTGGCAGAGGGTGTAACCAAGAGTGGAGGATCGGTCGAGCTGCACATCTTTTCTGATGCACCTCATGGCTTTGCGTTGGACAGTGCAAAGGATCTGCCAGTTTCGAAATGGCCGTCGTTGTGTGAGGCATGGCTGAGGCAGAATAAATGGGTAGAATAATAGAATTGCGAAGGGACAGTAAAGATAGAAGGCAAAACATTCAAATCGATGTGCGCTAAATGCTCGCTTTCCCATTTCAATCACCTGAAACACCAAGCAAACCCCATGGTATCAGCTTAAAACAACTTGGTCACTCTGTCGTGTCTCTCCTCATTCTCGCTCCATCTGTCTTCCCACAGATCTGATCCCACGTACTGCCAACCCATAGGCGCACCACCCATTCCCCATCGTGTCTTCATCTCGTTGAGCGTTACTGGGCTGATGAGTTGGTACAACTCGAGTATCGTGTATCCATACTTGGATTCTTTGAGTCCAGCGTTGAAGTCTGCATTGCCTATGCCGGCTGGCTCAGTTGGTACTGAACCTGGCTCATGTCGAGTCGTTGGGGGGATAGTCACGATATGCCTATTCAAGTCAGTATAAAATATAGATATTGATACTGGAATTCGTTGTAGACGTACGTGATGGATGAGCTTCCTCCGCCACTACCTGTTTCATAGAGCCACAAACGACAAACACCATCTTTCAGGCGGTACTTGCGATATTCATGGTTCTTTTCTCCGCTGATGATGTTGGCCAAGTGGTGGGGCTTAATAGAAAGTAGTACGTCGGTAGTCACTCGCTCAGAGCGAGGGGGCTTGACTGTCGCTGGCATCTTGGCTGGAGTTTAGCGATGTTTACATGCTTTGATGGCCCAGAGAGAGGAGATGCTATTTTGGGAGTGCGAGATCGGAGAAGTGGTCCCGGTGGGGGGTTGTTTTAGGTTTATCCTATCTTATCGGAAGAGTTGATAACAAAAAGGCCTTGCACAGTTAGACGCTTCACCGAAGCCATAAAGAAAACCTAAAGAGTACAGATAGGGATAGCTTATTATAAGTCTGCTGGGGCTTAGACGCTACAAATTGAGTGATAAACCTCACAGCTTCCACGTCGTTCCTCCCTCTTCCACTGTCAGACACGCTTTAATACGCCCTGCCTGTCATTTACTGACGGCTAAACCCCGTCTGTATTAGCGTCTATCTGCTGCTTGGGTGGCGGTTTGCTGTCATCATCACTGGTTGATCCTTTTTTAACTTGTTATAATTCTCAGACATCACCTTAGTCGACCTGTACCTCTTGTACAGCAACAAATATGGCTTCTTCAGCAAGAACAATTCTCACTTTCCAGCGCAATGCCAAACTCTACAGTTTGCAGACTCTAGTCGCTGCAATTCGACCATTCAGCTCCCTAGAGGATGAGAACCGCGAGCTATTTAAGCAAGGCACCGACCAAGACTACGCCGTCGTTACAGAAAACACAATCTTTCACCCTCAAGGCGGAGGCCAACCTTCTGATGTCGGCAAAATAACCGACGAGGCCGGTGCAACTTTCACTGTTGCATCCGCACGTATGGACCTTGTACGCAACGGCCAGGTTCTACACTTTGGACGCTTCGACTCCCCCGGCAAAGAGTTTAGTCAAGGCCACACAGTCACTCAAGAAATTGACATTGAGAAGCGTCTCCTCTACTCAAGATATCACACCGCCGGCCACGTCCTCGGCTCAGCTGTCAATCACCTTCTAAAAGACAAGGTTGAAGGCTTTGAGGAACTGAAAGCCTCTCACTTTCCCGACTCTGCATCATGCGAGTTTCAAGGCGTCATTGACGGGAAATGGAAAGAACCCATTCAAGAAAAGGTCAACGAATTCCTAGCAGCTAAGATGCCCGTCGAGGTTGATTGGTGGGATCCTGAGGATTTCCGCAAGAACGGGTTGGAACATCTCACTCCAGATGCAAGCTTTGCACCGCCTGGTGAAAGGTTTCGTGTCATCAGAATTAAGGGAGCTGAGGTGTATCCATGTGGAGGTACCCACGTAGACACGACGGATCTTTGCGGTGAGACGATAGTGCGAAAGATTGCGAGGAACAAGGGAAAGTCAAAGGTTAGCTATCTGGTCAAGTAGGCCAGCAACCAACTCCATCGATATTTAGAAACGGGTTTCTAGATAGACGGTATAGAATAGAGCTTATTCTTCTAGAGACTTTATATACCCTATCTTGCTAAGAAATCCTCAAAGCTGAGAATTACCAACATTACTTGTATCTCATTAGTCGTTTGAGATAAGTACGATTCAGTTTTCAGTGCCTAGGCTGATTCACAAAATTAAGGGGAGAGAACTAAGTTCCGTACGGTTTCTTAGATTTCATAATAAGAAAATAAAAAGATAAACGTAACTGGGGCCGGCCCAACAAATACCAGTCTGTCCTGTTTCCCATCATGTTGCCCATATTGGCATTCCATCCACACAAGAAAACTCTCCCCATCATCTCAACCAGAGTTATCTAGTTGCGGAATCCTCCAAACCACGAGCCAAAGGGGTTAGAAGAGCCGGAAGAGCCAGAGTCAGAGCCAGAGTCAGACGAGCCACTCTCCTCGCTGCTTTGAGCACCTCCACCAACAGCATCAACACGCTGGATCAGGAACTGGGGAGCGGGACCAGAAGCGTCACTCTGGTACATCAAATGGGGCGCAGCAACAATCAGAGAGCCAGTGCAGACCAAGTCTCCAGTGTTGCAGAAGACTTTGGTCCTTTCAGCAGGGTAGCTGGGGATCTGTCCGCGGTTCTGCTGGTTCTTGGTGTATCCAAACAGAACAGTGCCAGCAATCTTGTTGCGGATAGTCGAGCTGACATCGGTGATACTGGCGGCAGCGAGGGCAGCACCCTGGCTGTATCCTCCAGCAATGATGGTAGCACTAGGACACTTTTGGTTGGCAGTGTTGAAAAGGCCAACCATTTCACGGATAGCGGCGGAGGAAGTTCCTCGAGGGAGAGCATTGTCGCCAAGAGTGGCGAGGTAAGCACCGCCAACGCCCTGGATCCAGACGCCGTTTCCGCCATACTTGGACTCAAGCTTGGAAGCGACAAGGGGGCCAAGACTTCCCTAATGCAAGGATCAGACGTGTTTCACAGTTGATGCCATCAAAGTAGGTACATACCAGGTTACCAGGCTCGGATGAGCCACGGGCAAAGATAAAGATGACTCCAGGGCAAGAAGCGCTGTTGCCATTGGTCAAGTCATTGCGGGTACCGCTACCAAGCTGGCGAGCCTCAATGCTGGTGATGTCGGTGGCAGGCAAGGCTGAGGCCGTGGCGGCGAGAAGAGTAGTGATGATAGAGAACTTCATGGTGATGGTGTTGGAAGCCGGGGGACGATAGGTTGAGAGAAGAAGAAGAAGCTGAAAGTAATATTATGAGAATCGAAAGAAAGGTTGTGATAATGGAGCGAAATACTGTGCTGCTTGGCCCTGAATTTCTTGAAAAACGTCGAGATCAAGTCAAGTATTTATCTATAGACCAGTTGTTCGCCAGTCTAACACGCTTAAAAGCTTGGGACATATAGCAACCCTCCTCCAAAACAATCACATATCAATATATCCACCACAGACAAGATCCTCCTCATCTTTCACCTGAACTTAAGCCGTAGCCAAACTCGCTTGGCAATCTCGAGTCATGAATCAGACCCAGACACAGGAATTGACTTCGCAAGGGTTCATCAAACTAGGAAATAAATCCGCAGCACCCCACTCGATAGCATGAAACGTTCCCCGCTTTAAAGAGCCCTATGACCACGTTTTATTCCCAAGGGAGGGCACCGCTTTGACGCATTAGCCTCAAAAGTTCATGGTTTTGATGACCCGACTCTTGAGGACCTGAAACTCAAGCAGTCCTGGTGGTGTCAAACGACGCTCAGATAATGCTCGACCCTTTAATTGGGCCCGGACTCGGAACTTTCAAATCTTGGCGTGACATGAGAGCCGAGGCTGCGCAACTGACAAGTCATGGATGGATGATAGATTGGGCTGTTCGCTAAAGTGCTCGCGGCTCGGCAGATTGTGATAAACATTCGATGTGTAAGCGGCTGCATGCTTAGCCTCACTTTGATATGTTCTAGTGCGTGCTTCGTCTAGGTGATCAACCTCATGCCTGAAAAGCCACTGCTGTCTAGTATCTTGTCGATCGCTCTTGGGTCTGGATTCTCGACACAACGCCATCGGCATTTGATTGATGATGAGTCAATCCGATGTGCACAGATCGTCAGAACTTTTCTTCGGTTCCTACCGAGAGCTCATTTGGTGCTCAAGTCCATACGTTTATTTTGCCTTTGACCTCCTGCTTCACATATAGTAGAGGTGGCGCTTCTCGGGTCATCCCAACCATCAGGTTCTCTCATTGAGGAGTCCATTTTGCAAGCCGAGGCAAAGATTGCAGCCCATTCAGATTAAAGCATGTGTCACTTTTGAGACCACGACTCGCAACAATCGCCCTTCCAAGGTTACGAATGCCTTACTCAATATAGTAATCGGTTCGAGAACCTGGTGAGACAACTTCTTACTGGCTTTGGCCAACAACCCGCATGCTTTGTTAAGATCCAAGCCAAGGTTTATTTCCATGCGGGACCTTCAAATCCCGATATAGCATCATATCCGTATTGTCTAGCGTTTCAGAGACTTTCACATATGACACATCACTTAGTTCCTGGTCGGGACTCGTTTTATGTCACTATAGAATTTTAAGTACTTCTTGTTGAGGGAGTTTTTATATGGCATCATAATCTGAACATCTCACTCGAGCAAATGACATCCCAGTTGGCCCAGTCGACTGCTTTGTAGCAGCACGTGCCCAGTTTGGTAAACTCTTGGATTAAGTGGTTTCTCAAAACGGCTATCAATAACCATTGGCGCCGATGGAAATTCGACATGACCTTCTACTTTTGGAACTTGCAGATTTCTTTCTCACATGATCAAACGATTCACAATTACCACCAATCGACGGCAACGCGATGTTACTGAAAGCGTCTAAACCCCTTGGTCACCAAGTCCTTGGCTGAGGATGATGGTTTATCTATGTCCACGTCTATAGAATACTACTTTGCTGTACCACCTTCTCCAAAACAATGTGCATATGGAGGGCACCACCCAGCACAAAGCGGCTCAAAGAAGGTTGCAACTAGTGCGTGATTCCGAAATCCGTAATTCGGTGTAGCATTTGCAACCACAGACATTTTTCTTGGCATAGCAAGCCGAGGACCTCGGCAAGAAACAAAACTGTCGGCCATGGTGTATAGTGGTGTTTCAACTATAATGAAAATTCATGCGGAGAGCATGGCTAACCATTTGCGTCAAGTTGGTTTGGTCGTTAAGGGAGTACATATCGTTTACTTTGTAATCCAGTCATACTGGAAAACAGTGTCCCTTTGCTGGAAACCATAATGGTCCATACGGGATGCAACGTTGTTTTACTGCGTTCTAATTCGAGTCACTGTAATCATAGGGAATCAGTGAGTATTAACAACGCTGTTACACACACATTTGCTGGACAGACTATTGATGAAGAATAATCCTCGGAACTCACATTTAAGTCTATATCGGCCTCCTGTATTTAGTAAGACGGCGGCGTTAATAGAGATTTGAGTTGCAGGGTAGCTTGGCAGGATGCAGGTAAGGACGATAATGTTGTAACAGATATAGTGAGTGCATGGGTCTCGCGGATTGTGTTAGTGACCTATTAATAAATCACAAAGCTATTCCGCAAAGAGCTTAGAAATGCAACAGTATACTATCACAAGTACAAGAAGAATGTACGAATGGTGGATAGAGCCTTTTCTCTTCCTTCCCTGACGGGAAAAGCTCCTTGCAACTGCTGCTCTTTCCCAAAAACCCCAAATCCTCAGCCTTATTGTCTTCCGGCACGGTCCGAAATTTTAGCTTAGCCAATAGTAGGCGACGCTGGAATTCCCAAACTCGGATAATTCAGAGCCATCCCTTCATAAGGTACTCAAAACACAAAATAATATGCAGAGCATTCAGCAGCATAAGTATGACGTATCAAACCATTCGATTCAACAGCATCGCTCTTTGTTGTACCCTGGAACAACTCCAGCAAGTGTGCTGATCTTTGGGTTTAAAATCTCACTGCATGCACCCCTAGTCGGTGGAAATTAATGAGGCACAAGAAGAAAACAATCAACCAATCCGCTCTATAAATTCACTGCAAATTGCTCGGAATTCTGTCGATCCCCACTTCAAGTTCGTCACGAAACACACAGGCTACAGCAGGATTCAGCAAAGTAAACGCTCTCCTACTGGCCGTAGCACCTCTTCCCTGTTTTTTTTGTCTTGCAGAGGCATTGCTAAAAGCAAACCTGTTGTCATAATGATACGCATTTTCAGTTACTGCCAGTCCAGCCATGGAAAAATCCCTCAAGAGCAGCCACGCCTCAAGACATCCTTCACAGAGAATTACTCAATCTGACAAAGGCGGTGGTGTCGCTGGTGGACACACTCATGCCACAAGGCTGACTTTAAGCACGTGTCCCCTGGGTACACTTGAACTCCAACACTCGTCACGCGTCGGGCCACAGCCCGGGCTGAGTTATGGCTCCCCTCTCAGGTTGGAAACAGACAGCCGTCTATCTCACAGCCCTAGTCACAACTCTCACGATACTTGTCGTCGTAGTGTTTTTCGTGTCGATCTTTGCTCTTGGAAAGGTCGATGCAGACCTCGAAACGGACGCTCTTGGCCAAAGCCTACTATTTGCAGGGAATTGCGATGCAACATCCCGGGCCAATCTTTGGATTCACCTTGCCATCAACATCGTCAGTACCGGTGTCTTGGCTTCATCTAATTATTTCATGCAGAGTCTTGCTGCTCCGACTCGAGCCGAAATCGACAAAGAACATGCCAAAGGACGCTGGGTCGAGATCGGCGTCCAGTCTATTCGAAACTTTGGTTTCCTCGGCTGGCGCAAGATCCTTTTCTGGTCCCTCTTCTCTCTCATCTCCGTCCCACTGCACCTCTTCTTGAACGGTGTTGTGCTTGAGTCAAAAAGCACCAACGGGTTTGCCGTGCTTCTAGGTGCCCAGAGTCTCACCTCTGGTAGCTGGGACGGGCTTGAGCCGATCACAACTGCAGCTGCGAACAAAACAATATTCACTTTTCCGGAAGAGACGGTGAGGCAGATCAACGACTCATTGGCAGCCAACGACAGTTGGGAGTATCTCTCGTTTGGTGAATGCATGGAGCGGTATAACAACCCAGAGGTGGCCCTGACACATTGGCGCCATGTTGTCATGGTCTTGTATCCCTTCCCCTACCGCAAAAATGCAACCGATGGATGGAAACCCGAACAGGTTCTTCAAAATGTCGTCAACATCACTGATGCAGACGTGGTTAATCCCCTATGGACAGTAGACGGGTTCAGACGCACGGGAAAAGCAGGAGAAAACAGATACATCTCAAACCCAAACCCAAACCTAAAACAAAACGCAGATCAAGGCTACTTAACAGACCAAGACGGCCTCCGACAGTCAGTTCGAGGCTTCTGGACCACGGGTGGCTTTACAAATATCTTCGACGCCACGTCTGGTTTGATTGTGATGGACCCCGGGCTTGTACTACCCGAGCATCGAGTTATGCAGGTGGACCACTGCCTGTCTGAGCAGTACGAGGCCTCATGCCACGTGAGCATTGCCAAAAGCCTCCTGCTCATCGTCTGCATCATGTGTATCTTCAAGAGCGTCTTGTGCTTCCTCGTCCTCAAGCTTCGTGTATGGGGCAACGACAACCCTCTGATGACTACTGGAGATGCCATTGCCTCATTCATCGCGAAGCCAGACGAAGAGACCAAGGGCATGTGCACACTGAGTATGGTTGACCTGAAAAAGACACCAGGACGTGCTGGAAGTGAACCAGGAGCACTGGATCAACAATACAAATGGCTGCAGAGTCCCCGGCAGTGGCAGACAATGCCAAAGCGTACATTCGGCAAAGCTGTACCTATGAGTATCTGGGTTCTGTCATTTTGTCTCATCGGAGCCTCTCTGATTGTTGCTTCAGCCATGTTGGGTATCGCAATCGAGGGCCAATCATTGTGCGTCAACTCTCCTACATTTTCAGACGGCAAAGCTAACGTCAAAACAGAGACCAAGCGCGTTTTGGGCATTCGCCGCAGAACGAGGCCATAACCAGTGGAACTTTGGATGGCCTTCCACTCCCCCAACTTACCATGATTGCCAACATGCCCCAGTTGATTCTATCCATCTGCTATATGTCCTATAACGGACTCTTCACGCGCATGTTGGCCGAGTTTGAGTGGTCGAAATACAGTATGGGCTTTCGGGGCTTGCGTGTTACTGATCCCAAGGGCAATCAGAGCTCGACTTATCGCCTTCAGTTACTTTATCGGTTCTCAATTCCATTGATCATTGTTAGCATTCTTTTGCATTGGATCTACTCCAACTGCATCTACGTGAGTAATTACGAAAGTAAGCACTGACATCCCTGAGGTGCCTGCAGGATCTTGCATCTTCGAATCCTCATATTGACATGTCTCACAGATTATGAGCCATTTTGGCCGAATGATCGTGCCGTCACGGTTAGTTACTCTGTAAGATCTGATGATGGGTTGCTGAACTAAGCCTATTTGTTTAGGTCGGTCTCCAGTACTCATCAAAGGCCATTTTGATCGGTTTCTTGATTTCCGTCGTCGTCGCGATCACACCAATCTTCCTGGCCTTTGTCAAGCTACCAGGCACAATGGTCATCTCGGGAGCGAACTCGGCGGTTATATCAGCGGCTTGCCATTGCCCTTCTACCGAACTCAAGTCACTAAGCTGTGCTGCGTCGAACATGTCAAAACGAAGCCGTGAGGGCAACGATTCGGATGGTACAGGCATTGCATTAATCAGGGAAGACGAGACGGGTGAGCTTGAGGACATAGCAAGGAGAAAGGTTAAGTGGGGACGAGTTTCGACTGGGAACAGCGATGATAGTCAAGTCGGCCATCTGGGATTTGGCACAGAAGACCACGAGATTGGAAAACCGGTGGAGGGAGAGCACTACAGTGGATATATGAGATAATTGTATGGAGGAGCAGAAGATGAAAGTGCCTTGACAGGAAAAGAAAAGAGGTACATAAAAGGGACGTATGTAAGATATGTATAGAAAGTATAGGATTATGATACGTTGGTAAAAGGCCAAGGTTGAAGCCAGAGTCTATGCAGGGAGATACTAGTAATCTAATGTTAATGGTTTCTGGAACGAAGGTATCTCAAATCGGGCAAGCCGAAGCAGACGACCATAAAGTAAGTACTAGACTTTTTATAGTAAAGTCGTATTTATATCCCTAATTTTTAAACCAAGATAATACTTGTGTAAGTGCAATTTCTAACTATACATATAGACCTTACTTTACATGTTGAGCTGAAGGAGACAAGAAGTTCATTCGTAAGTGCCGATAACTTCAGAAGAATGACGTCATAAGTGAGGAGTATCCCGGAAAGTCCGAGCTCTGTCCGAGGGAAGCATCCGGGGGGACCTCCCGGGTCTGAGGTGTTATTTGAGACACGAGACCCTTTTACCACAACCATAAACACTCCTCATAACTCATCGAGAGCTACATCAAGACACACACACACACTAACTATGGCTTCTTCTCCCTTCTCTAGCCTCAAGGGCTACGCGTCCAAGACCGTCCCCTACAAATCTGGACCCGAAGGCGACATTGTTCTCGATGTCGTGTATCCGGAAGAATCGGATGGCTCGGAAAGCACTGTTCTCATTCATATCCATGGCGGTTTCTTGGTATGTGCGCCCTCATCCATCATTGACTTCCAAGAACTGTTGTTGACTGATATCAGATCGTCGGAGATAGATACAGCTTTCTTCCCTACTGGCTTCTCAATGCCGCAGCTGCTCGTAAATGGATCTTTGTGACCCCAGACTACCGTCTCATCCCGGAGTCTACCGCACATAGCTCCCTTGACGACGCCATTGATGCGTACAAATGGGTGCGCTCGTCCTTGTCGGGTCTGCTCGGCCGTCCCATCGGTTCAGTATTGTTGGCCGGATCGAGTGCTGGCGCATATCTCGCGCTATCGATCGCCAATGCTGTTGCCGAAAAGCCCACGGCTTTGCTCCTCATCTATGGAATGCTCGATGCGGCTGGTCCTCGATACACAACCCCTGGAACCAACATTTGGGGACAGCCTCCGTTTGACGCGGGACCGCTGTTGGAGAAGTTTCCCAAGAGTAAGCCAAACGACGGTAGAAAGGCCATCTCGGCGTATCCTCCTCCTCCAAATATCCATCACGATGATAGGTTTGGGTTGCTATCGGCCTTCCATATAGATGCCGTCTTCCCGGACTATATGACCGGCATCGAGGGCCTCAGCCGCGAAATCGCTAGCAAAGGTGTCGATGTCATTCCGGAAGAGCATCGTCGACTGTACCCTCTGTCCTTCGGCAACCTGTCTGGTCTCCCCCGCACGTATCTGCTGCACGGAGTGAATGACTCGGCTGTCACGGTGGATTGCAGTGTTGTAGCTGAAAAGAAACTTCGCGCTGCAGGCGTTGATGTGGTTAAGGATTTTCCGGAGGATGCAGAGCATGGCTGGGACGCCCGAATCGGCAATGTGGATGTAGAGAAGCCAGACGCGGATAACCTTTTAGCGGTTCAGAATCTTAGGAACGCCATTCGTTTCCTTGAATCTTCTGTCAAGAGATAATCATACATAGGTGTAGTGTAGTTCAATGAATGAACCTATAATCAAAAAGTAGAGAAATAGCTGATTTCGTAGAGCTGCTATGCATAACAGTGTATTGTTTTTAGTCTATATTTATGAGTATTAGAAACTTTATAGCATCAGCGCTCCAGCAACAACTAGTCATTCTCTAATATGACAGCAATACCCGTGACTTGCGCTCATTAATATTTCCTAATTAGGATATCTATGACCTGAACCACTGCCCCCGCTTTGGTATCTGGATATAAACAGGTCATCGTCTTTATTCCGCTCTTCTCGCTGAATCATTCCTAATAGCTTGATCTTCTACCATGTCCACAAATCCCGTGCTCAAGCAACCAGTCAAGTTGGCCTGTATCCAACTTCTTCAACTGGTGCATGGATCCGACAAGACAGCTACACTTCAGAGCGCAGCTATCCAAGTCAAAAAGGCCGCATCATCTGGTTCAAAGATTGTGGTCTTGCCGGAGTTCTTCAACTCACCCTTCGGTAGCCAATATCTGTCCGATTATGCCGAGACTCTACTTGCGTCACCACCAAGACGTGGCCAAGCACCCACCTTTGATGCACTCTCGGCTATGGCATCCGAAAACAAAGTATATCTTGTTGGTGGCTCAATTCCAGAATACGATCCATTCACCAAAAAGCACTACAATACGAGCCTAATCTTTGGGCCCGATGGACAACTACTCTCAACCCACCGTAAAGCCCACCTATTTGATGTGGACATTCCAGGGCGAGTGACTTATCGCGAGTCTGCATATTTAGACGCTGGAAACAAGATCACTATCGTCGATATGCCAGACTACGGCAAGATCGCAGTTGCAATATGCTACGATGTTCGTTTCCCAGAACTTGCGACCATTGCTGCTAGGAAGGGTGCGTTTGCTCTCATCTACCCCAGCGCTTTCCCGGTTGCCACAGGGTCTCTGCACTGGCGATTACTGGCTCAGGCTAGAGCTTTGGATAACCAAGTCTATGTGGCGCTGTGCGGTCCTGCTCGTCGTGAGGAGGCGACTCTGGTGGCTTGGGGGCATAGTCTTATTGTCGATCCCATGGCACAGGTGGTGGTTGAGGCTGAGGAGCTGGAGACGATCGTGGAGTGGGATCTGGACCCGGACAAGATTGCCGAGACAAGGAAAATCATTCCTATAGAGACGCAGCGACGTTGGGATATTTACCCTGATGTCAGCATGGGTGAGATACGTTTGGAAGACCCCAATCTTGGTGGCTAGTATCATCGAGCTGACAATCGATATGTATGTATTGTTCGAATGATGCGGTATAGTAGTGAACAGTAGATACATAATACCGCATATACTGGATTTGTCAGATCGTTTATCACATGCCCCCACGATTAAGCTTTTAAATCAACTAGCCAACTTTTCCAGGTGAGAGGCAATATTAGTGTTATCCTAGGTGACGATCTGCGCAATGATCCAAGTACTGTAGCATAGTCAATAAAGACACATTGAATTGATGTTTTCGATCCCAGTTTAGATGTCAAGAAACAGCCAGCAAGACGTACAACATTCACCACATGGATGGCTTTTAGTGGCTTGGATAGCTTCAACTCAGCTTAGCCGTTGTAACCGGGCAACCAGTCCCGCGGTATCTCTTCAAACCTAAGCAAACATGTGAATGATGCGAAAATCTGGGATAAGGTTACGGCGGTATGGCTGTGTTAGATCTTGGAAACCAAAGCCTGGCAAGTTGACGCGTAAGACGCACTGATGCGGCCACGTCCACAATTAGGTCAAGTTTCAATGCCGGCTTTTTCCTGTGTTTATCTGTTACAATGTTTTATTAACGCACTAAATTGACGAAACTTTCTTGCTCGCAGAGAAAACTTATCGATCTGCGCCATACTGGACGTTGACACGCCAATATAGTTCTACCCTAGAATATCAATTCAATGCGGCCGGGTAGGTAAGCCGAGTGCTGACCACCTCGGTTACAGCGGAATCCTGCGAGTCCTGAGCTCGTCTAGCTAACCTAAGACCCTGCGAAGGATAGCAAGGGAAAGTTTGGCACTTGTTTTGCTTGCAAGTTGACCCGTTGTTGGTTCTCAAAAACGTGTTCGGAATAAAAACCCCGCGTTTTATTTATCCTCATCGTTACATTCTAAACAATTCATTGTTTTAGTCTCAATTTCCCCGTCATTATGAGATCGATCGACACTCCTTTTCAGGGGTAATGAGTAAAAAGCTTGTCTTGGCACTTGGCATGACCGAGCGTGCATCATTAGGCTGAGCCACACCGACGACGTTGGGTAACTGGCTTTTTTTTTTTTTAGGTGGCCTTTTGTGGAAATAATCACTCATGCGAGGCTAGCATTGGACCTGGACTATGATTGGGCTTACTTTTTATAGCGTCGCACATTCAACTGGTGATGGAACGACGGGTCGATCCATGGGCAGGGGGGTAAAATGGCGAGAACCGAGTAAGCGGGCCTTTATGACAGTGAAGGAACCCCTGAGACGAGACGAGATAAGACGAGACGAGACAAGAACTCTATCATCTGGGGTATATCTGTCTTGCAAGGGTGGTGACCGGGAGAGTGAGGACTATTGAGCGCCTCTGAGCAAAATTCTACTCATCAGAGCCTCACAGAAAACGCCCAGACACGCCTCTTTACTCTCGTCTCTCACAGCTTGTGTGATCATCTCGCATATGCAAGCTGGGCTGAGATGCAACGCTCGCTCTGTGCCGCTCAGACGGTGGCTATACGTAAATTGCTGGCCCGACAACCTCCAATGAGATGGCTAGAATGACCGAGACAGCGTTCGGTTAGTCGGAAGCCTCTCTAAACCGTTGTCTGCTGGGAAATACGAGGTTGAAACCGCCACTCATCAATGGGGCCAGCCAGCCCTACTTCAGACCAAAGCAGAAGATGCCGATTAAGGGGCCTCCCTAATCAGTTAGCGGCTCTTCCTTTTTTTCTCCTTCTCAATGTTACGTAGCAGAATACTAAGCAAATTCGGGCTACGGCACACGCGACCAACACACGCGAGCAGTTTCTGTTTTTATAATTTCCTGGCTTACCGCACTGCAGACTATTCCGTACCAGTAATTTAGTTAATTTAGCATATGAGATTGCCGTAGATCTCGTATCTTGAAAAGGGATCTTGTCCTGCTCTTCCCAAGCTCTGACGCCCTTCTTTCTTTTCTGCTCCTTTCCCGGACTCATCCAACACCGTTTATGGCCTCTCTTCTCTTCACCTCACTCGTTTGATCGCTCAGGCGGCCGTAATCATGTCTTCCACACTCGTTCCATTTTGCTTCTCCACCATTTTCGTTTCGTTGACTTTCACTAAACTCGTTCATCTATCCATCCATGCAAAGACCATCTCACCGGCAGCGTTTATTCTTTATCTTCCATCGCTTCTACTTCCTGATGTCTTGATCATCTACGTGTCGCGCCTGGCGCTGCGACAAAAGAGAGGTGTCTTTGCAGTGACAGGCTCTGTGCTTGGCGGCATTTTCTCGTGCGTTTTGAACACAACACAATACAATTCGGATCTCAACTAACATATAAACCAGTGCTATTTTATTAGGAGCTTCATCTTCACAACTTGGCTTCTTCTATTCTACAGGTAACGAGGTCAAATGGTCCGAAGCGCGGAGCTATGCTGGCGACAAAGACGGCATGAAGATCTTGTTGAGTGGTTTGAACACAGTCCTCGCTGCTGGGGCCCTCATTGTCATTGTGGCTTGGTTTGTAAAAGGCTATCTTTATAGGACTGTTGGAACACTCATAACGGCGGTTGGAATACCTGTCGTATATGGTAAATCCATCCTGAATCTTGTTCGACGTGTACTGACAGTAGTCAAGCTTTCCAATCATGTCGAAACAGAGGGCGCCGGCTCTCTCATTCTTCCTCTTCTACCTCGAGCTCGTGCGATTCAGACAGCGATTTCGACGATATCGAAGCTGTCAAGAAGGAGGGTATTCGACGTCTTCAGAGACAGATGCCGCAAGAATCGCACAGCAAGACTAGATCTTGCTTTTTTGCCGCCTTCACGCTCATATTCCTAGGTGTCACAACCGCAATCCGACCTGCAGCTCCATACACCATGATGGCTACGTCTTTGCCTATAGCAATGCTGGACATGTTCAAATCGGCATCCAAGTCGTGCACTGCAGGTAGCAGCAACCCCTGGCCTCTGACCGATCTCATCAGCGAAGATAAGTGGGAGACGTCCAACGGCCACTTCCCAGGATGGACTCCTGGACAGGACGGTGTCGCTGCACGAAAGTACCGCGACACAATTCCAGAGTGGTTGCCCGACGAAGTACCATCTGGCTTCAAGAAATGGACACCAAAGAACACAAACGATACTGAGAACCAAGCAAAAACCAGCAACGGATGTCTTACCCCCGAAGCCGACGGCGCGTTTTACAACCCGGTGCTCGACCCAATGAAGATTTCAAACCTGGATGGCGACATTCTCGACGTGTTACGAGACACACTCAGCGGTGGTGACGTGAAGATAAAGCACGTAGCTCTAATCATGATGGAGAGTTATCGAGAGGAGTTGTTCCCTCTGCAGCAGGGCTCAGCCTACCACAAGATGATTGTGAAATCACACAGGGGCGCTGACGAAGACGAAATCAACGCCAAACTCTCCCAACTCAGTCCCGTCGCCGAGAGACTCGCTGGTAAACCGGGCAATTGGAAGAAGAAGGATGGCTCGGATTTTGGACACGTGGCGATCCCGCAGTGGAACGATACAGCGCGGGACGGTTACGGTGGTATCAACGTTGTCGGTGGTTTCACGACGTCCTCTCTCTCGTTCAAGAGTATGGCCGCGATTCACTGTGGCGCCTGGGCCATGCCTGTTGACAATTTTGAGGAGTCTGAGACCGACAGCTACCAGCCTTGTATTCCTCAGGTCCTGAACTTGTTTAACAAGATCAAGGAGAACAAGCCGTCAGAGGACTTCCTCGAGCAACGATGGTACCCGGCCTTTTTCCAGTCTATTACGGATGGCTACGACAGACAGGACAAGTTTGACAAGAAGATTGGCTTTGAGCATATCGTGACGAGAGACCGTTTGGAGGCAGATCTGAAAGAGGGCGAGACACTTGAGGAGATCAACTATTTCGGGTTCGCTGAGACGACCCTAAAGTCCCATATTCAGGATTACCTCAAACAGGTCAAGAAGGAGGGCAAGCGAATGTTCCTCTCCCACTTTACCAGCACAACCCACCATCCCTGGGGTGTCCCAAGCTCGTTCCACACGGAGGACTATCTTAAAACCAGCGGCAAGTCGAAATGGCATGAGGATTTCAACAGCTATCTCAACGCAGTGAGGTTTACCGACGCGTGGCTGGGTGAGCTACTGCAGACCTTTGACGACTATGGTATGACCAACGAGACGCTGGTTGTATTCGTTGGAGATCATGGCCAAGCGTTCAAGGAGGACATCAAATCCAAGATTGGCACCTACGAGAATGGCCATGTCAGCAACTTCCGAGTACCCATCACATTCCGGCACCCCAATATTCCTCGAGTTCAGTACAACGCCAATGCAACATCACTATCTATCCTCCCGACCATCCTCGATCTCCTCATCAACACTGGCTCTCTCAACGAGAAAGACCAGAACGCCGCTTCGGATCTTATTCATGACTATGAAGGCCAATCACTTATCCGACCCTATAAAACCGTCCACAATGGCCGTCGAGCCTGGAACTTTGGCGTTATTAACGGCGGAGGAAGCATGTTGTCCATGACCTCGGCAGATGCACCTTATCGCATCGTAATCCCACTAGACGATTCCACTCAGTATAGATTCACAGAGCTCAAGAACGATCCTCTCGAGAAGAAGCCGCTAGAGAAGTGGACTCTGGATCAACTACAGACAGCCATAAAGGCTGAGTATGGACAGAACGCCTCGGACTGGGTAACTGAGGCAGATGCTGTGGCTAAATGGTGGGGACCCGAGCGGAAACGGCTCTGGAGTTATGATCCTTCTAACCACAAGGAGGGCAGATGAACAGTAATGTAATGCGAATGTTTAATGGTTTCAATTTTGGCGGGTTCTGGTATCGCCGTGTTTATACTTGCACATATAAAAGGGAAACTTGGCACAGTCCTAGGCCTTTTTCATTCATTGTGTATATATATATTATCTGTGTGTAGCGATCACTGCATGTAGTATATGATGACATGTAAAGTTCTATGTTTAAAAAATGTCATACATATGGGTTGAAATACCTAAGATGTTATATAAAGGTGTGATGATACTAATATAGGCCTATTCCTCTGTTATCTCTATAACAGGGGCCCTTGTTTTTGGGGTGTATTGGTCTAGCGGTCTTGTCTACAAAAGGAAAGCATGCCAAACCTGAGTCTATATTTCCTAGTTGGAGCAGTCCCATGGCTAAACAATCAGAACCCCGTCCAGTTACGAGTCTCACAATTCACCTCTCAAGGTCTCATTTAATGTCCTACAGGTTGACCTTTGTGCGCTAACCGCCTTTCCTCGGCTGCCACCATATCTGCATGATATTGTCAGCTACTGCTTTGATAATTATACCAGAAGACTTACCCTTCCAAAGATCTTGACCCTCATAGTCCTCTTTATGCACTCTCTTTTCGATGATCTTGGTAGGGTCATTGGGATCTACAACCCTGATGACCTGCCACCTGCTATCTCCATTCTTGAGGTCGTTCATCTCGAAAATTGCCGAGACAAGTAAGACGGCCAGCGTCAAGCCTTGGGCGTAAACTCGAGCCTGCACAACCTTGTTCGCAGTATTCATGGGTGATCTGCTAACGATCGCAAAAGCAATACCCATCGAGGCCAACCACGACATGAAGACGATGGGATACCGGTTCTCACGGGCATGTGAAACGAATCGCTCGTAAGTGGACTCGTTTTCACGAATGAGCTGTGCTGTGAGGGCTGCTTGGTCGGTATAGTTGCGCTTAGGGTCCTGGGCAATTTGATGTGCTATGCTCCATCTCTCGGCGTTGACGATGGCGCCAAATGTGCCGCTTGATGTGACCAGGAATGCTCTGAAGGGAAGCGTGAGGTTTCTGAAAGATGCATAGCGCTTAGAGGCTAAGTAAACGCCGCCGAGGCCGAGGCCAAGGAAGAGTCCACCACCGATAGCACCGCCCTTTAGAACTTGAGCGTAGTGAGCCTCTTCTTCTTCCTTGGTGAGGATCTTCATAGTTATATGAATGGACTAAGAAGGTATAACAAGTAGACAAAACAGATAGTTGTTGAGAGGGTGAGTTGTAGTGTAAATGCGGTCAAGTAAAGTGCTTCAGCAGATGTGTCCCTTCGATAACCCACCACCGGCAACGAATTTTATATAAAGCGTCCGCCCTCGAAGAAATTTCCGGGCAAAACCGCGTTGAACAAAATTCTCATGTCATCTTATGGTATGATTAATTCAAATCTTGGCTGGCTGCTTATGCCGCAGCCAAATCCGCGGTGTTTATGCCGCAAATGCCGCATTTTCTCGCGGCACCGCCCGATAAGCCGCAACTACGCCGCAGCTGAATATCGTGCGCCGCTGCAGTAATGCTCTTATAGTGATCATCTCGTTCCGTTGGCTGATTTTTCAAGAAATCTAGAAACCTCTTTCAGGAAAGGCCTCTTCCTGACATCTCTCAGCCGATCTCCGATGCCTTTCCGTATGCCTGTCGCGTCTTGTTGCGTCGGCTGGTTCTCCATGACCCAGCAAACCGCCTCTCTCACAACATCTGGTCGATCCTGAATAACCCCGTGGCCACAATCAGGGATATGTATATAGTGATGATTGCGTGACAATTGCAATTGGGCCTTTTTCAACCTCTCGTCCTCTTGGTCAGTCGCGTCGAGAAGCTGTTTCTGGACTATGAGAGTTGGACTAGCGATATTGTCCTCAGCAGCCATTGCCTTCTCATACTCTTTCCACTTGTCGATGAGCGTGTTGCCTCGGATCACAACTAATGGCTTATCCCCCAAGATCTTCTTCTTGTATTGCCGTTGTTCAGTAGCAGAGTCAATTGCAGTTTCTTGACCAGTTTCAACCAGCACCATCCCAGCGACGCGATCTAGTCTTTGTTCCAGGAACAACCTCGCAAAGGTGCCACCGTATGAATGGGCGACAAGTAAGTAGGGCGGAAATAGCTGAGCCTCGTCCAAATAACTCAGCATCTTGTCCACGGCTATATCAGGCTTCATATCAGGGTCCTGTCGGTCATAGAGGAGCATTTGATATGAAGTGCTAAGCAAGTCGGCGAGTAGGGTCCAAGAGGCGCACGAGTCACCTGAACCATGGAAGCAGATGATTAAGGGATGGGGACTGCTAGAGTTTCCAACGAGTCTGATGCCGTTGTTTGCATCGCTCATGGTTGTGTGGGAGGTTGAAAAGATGCAAACTCGAAGTACACGATAGTCGACAAAAGATACATAAGCACATGTGGGTCAGTCTTAAGTTGCTGCCTGCGATAATACAATAAGACTTGCTGCTACCTCGAGAGGGGATTCTGCAGCCTGAGGCACCGTAATGATTAAGCTAGTGCCTAAATTTGGTCTTGAATACATCCATTACCTGGATGAAAATACTCACCATCTAGCTGTTAATACTGGACTGGCTGCTTCCCTCTCATTCGTAGGTACGATAGTAATATTAGTTGCCAAGCCAGCAGCTTGGTTTGTTTGTAATCATGTCATCTTTCTATTGTATTCCAATAACATGGGCTGTCTATAAAACACTGTGAAACGGAATGTCCAGGGTACCCTTAAACTACAAGTGCCCCATCACATAGAGTAGACCGACCGCTCTGGTGAGAACAGCATAGGGAAATGCCGAGAACTCTACAAAAGACAAGAAATCTACTACCTCAGGCTAAGATAAAACCTCAACGTGACCAAAGAAACGATGGCCCAAACAAAGTAAGCGATTACACAATATCCTCTCTAGTTAAGTACCGTGCTTATTTCACTCCTGTTCAAGTCACTAATAGCGGCAGACACAGAGGCAGTTAAGCATTTAGCTACAGGATAGAGCCTTATAAAGTATGGCATATAGTCTAGGAATTTATAAAAGGTTTGTAAAGAGAGAAATAAAATATTATTATAAGTCTTGATATTATTTATAAACTTTTTAATAGTCTTAAAAAGTATTTATTCTAGCTGACTTCTTTTAGAATCCTAGGTCAGAAGGCTTGAAAGATATCTTTGTAAATTAAATGTTCATGGATAGAGAATAACTGTAGTCAAATGGCCTTGCGTCGCATTGACGTGCTGTACCCATCAACCGAGGTACAGAAATTTCTACTACCAGACTCTCTTTAATTTCGCGAAGCGGGGAAGCCCAACGAAGCTATCCCCAGTTGTGTGGTCAGATCATCAGTTGCGCTGCATGGACAATGATGACTGACATAATTGGCCGAGATAACTGCGACTTGGCCAAAGTAACGGTGTTATTGACCGACATAATAATATGGCATGGCTGCTCTATACCTTTAGTTAGATGGTGCTGCTCATTTCTATCAACGCGATCAGCCAGCAAGGGTCTCGTAGATTTCCCCATACGCTACTCGTTTCCCCATGGGAATCAGGGCTCGGACCTGGGGATTGTCAGGAACTAAAGCAAGCTAAAAGAGTGCCTCCGAGTCGGTGGCCGAGGTCAGGCCAATAATTGCGCAGAAGAGGGAGTAGGGCGCGATGTGGTGATGCGTGGATGCTGAACATTTACCGTAAAGGATAAAGTTTCCTTGGATATCGCAGCCACAGTAGTATTCAAAACTAAACTCGTTTCTCGAACTCGTCAATGGCTTTTATCAGCACTTAAAAATCTCATGTTTATGCATATTGTCGGGCCGAAACTTGAAGAACCAACCTGTATTAAAGCAAAACGATCACCAGCGCTACATGCAACCGTTGAATGAATAACCGATTAATTCTCCCTAATTCCTAGCCAGAGTTGAGCTTGACGTAAAAATCTGGGGATCGGATGTGCCTCGAACCCCGCAAAGGGAAGAGTGCACTGAAGATCACCGCATCATACTGCATCCTTGTACCACATCAGGCGACGAAACCTGGTCCCGGCTCTTTTCTCGGCCATAACAAGGGCAATATGCTTCAGTTGCAGTAATGACGCTGAGAAGAACCGTTCGAAAAGGCTGTTTTGCGGCATCTCCACCACACCAGCCTTGTCCGTAAATCACCAAGCAGCGGAGACTCCGCCTTGGGGTGAGATGCAGAGTGACGAGAGTTTGAAAGCGAGCTTCAAACGGTGTATATAAGGCCTTGCAGTGAACCAAGAGTTGATCTTCGGACAACCAGCTCTTCCTGCAACGCCTCACCATGTTCCTCAAACAGCTGCTCATCTCGGCTGTGGCGCTGAGCGGCGCCGTCTTCGCCCAAAGCAAAGCTGGCGTTGAAGCGCTCGACAAACCCCGCAGAGACCTTTTTGAGAAGGATCTCTCCAAGTGTCCGGGGTACAAAGCCACCAAACACTGGCAGACGCGTTCCGGCTTCTACGCCGACCTATCCCTCGCGGGAGAGGCATGCAACGTCTTCGGCACCGACCTCCCCGACTTGAAGCTTGAAGTCGAATATCAGACGCAAGATCGTCTGCACGTCAAGATTCTGGATACCAACAACACCGTCTACCAGGTCCCCGATGACATCTTCCCACGCCCCGGTTACGGCCAGTGGGCCTTACCCAAGAACTCCAACCTCAAGTTCAACTTCAAGGCCGACCCTTTTTCCTTCACTGTAACTCGTTCCGACACTGGCGAAATCCTTTTTGACACTTCAGGTAGCAAGCTTGTTTTTGAGAGCCAGTATGTCTACATAAAGACCAAGCTGCCACAGAGACCTCACTTGTACGGCCTCGGCGAGCATAGCGACCCCTTCATGCTCAACACCACAAACTACACCAGGACAATCTATACAAGGGATAGCTACGGCAGTAGCCCGGGATCTAACCTCTATGGTGCTCATCCCATTTACTTTGACCATCGCGAGAAGGGCACCCATGGCGTTTTCCTCCTTAACTCGAACGGCATGGATGTCTACATCGACAACAAGAAGGGCCAACAATACCTCGAGTACAACATCATTGGCGGTGTCCTCGACTTCTATTTCATTGCTGGACCTTCTCCGCGTGATGTCGCCCGGCAGTACGCTGAAATTACAACGCTTCCTCTCATGACGCCCTACTGGGGCCTCGGGTTTCACCAGTGTCGATACGGCTATAGGGATGTCTACGAGGTTGCTGCCGTTGTAGCCAACTATTCTTCGTACAATATTCCTCTAGAGACCATGTGGACGGATATAGACTACATGGACCGCCGAAGGATCTTCACAATTGACCCTGAGAGGTTCCCCAGCAACCTGTACAAAGACCTCGTCGATACGATCCATGCACGGGATCAGCACTACATCGTCATGGTTGATCCTGCCGTGTACTACAAGTCATCCAACCCAGCTCTTGATTCAGGTCTTGAATACGATACCTTTCTCAAGGAGCCCAATGGTTCAGATTACAAGGGTGTTGTGTGGGCTGGCCCGAGTTTGTTCCCTGACTGGTTCAATCCTAACTCACAAAAGTACTGGAGTGAGCTGTTTATCAACTTCTTTGACGGTGAAAATGGCCCAGATATTGATGCCCTCTGGATCGATATGAACGAACCAGCCAACTTCTTCAACAGACCTTATCCTGGCAATAACACGACCCCTGAGCGCTTTGCCGAGATCGACGGCGACCCTCCCAAGCCTCCGCCAGTCCGAGACGGGCCTCCTGCTCCTATTCCCGGATTCCCCGAGAGCTTGCAGCCCAAATCTTCCCGTGGCTCTGATAAACGTCAAGTCACAATTGCTAAACGCTCTACACACTCTTTCGTACCACGCAACCGTGGAGTTGGACACTGGCGCTCTTCTCAACGTCAATGGGGCCAGAACAACTACGGTCGACCTGGTTCCGGATGGCAAAGCGGTAAAAAGACAGGCTCGGGCTGTGGCCCTGACGAGTGCAAGGGTCTTCCCAACCGTGAACTCATCCAGCCGCCATACATGATTCAGAACGGTGCAGGCCCCACGCTGGCTGATGGCACAACTGATACAGACCTTGTGCAGAGCGGAGACTATCTGCAGTATGATACGCATAACTTGTACGGGGCGCAGATGTCGACGCGCTCGCATAATGCTATGCGTGCTAGACGGCCTGATCAACGTGCTCTTGTCATTACGAGAAGTACTTTTGCTGGCTCTGGCAAAGATGTGTCACATTGGCTCGGAGGTAAGAATATCATACCTGTCTACATGAATAATGTGCGCTAACTGAGGTAGATAACCTTTCCGTATGGGCTCAGTACCGCTTCTCCATCAGCCAGATCTTGCAGTTTGCATCTCTCTATCAGATCCCAGTTGTTGGTGCCGACGTTTGCGGCTTTGGTGGTAATGTCACTGAGACTCTCTGCGCGAGGTAAGTGTTACATTGTTCGTAATATCTCACGATAGGCTAACATCTGTATAGATGGGCAACACTAGGCAGCTTCTATACCTTCTTCCGTAACCACGCCGAGATCTCATCTCAGTCTCAGGAGTTCTACCGATGGCCCAAGGTTGCCGAAGCTGCCCGCAATGGAATTTCTATCCGATACCAGCTCCGTAAGTCACAGCCCCTCGTGCATCAGTAGTCACTAACAAAATCAGTTGACTACATCTATACCGCCATTTACAAACAGAATCAAACCGGTACTCCTACTCTCAACCCGCTCTTCTTCAACTACCCCAACGACAAGAACACATACTCGATTGACCTCCAGTTCTTCTACGGCGATGGTATTCTCGTCAGCCCCGTGACCAAGGAGAACAGCACCAGTCTCGAGTACTACCTCCCTGACGACATCTTCTACGATTGGTCCACTGGCAAGCCTGTTCGAGGTCGAGGCCAGTATGAGTCTGCCGAGGTGGAACTCACTGATATCCAGCTTCACTACAAGGGTGGAATTATCTATCCCCAGCGCGTCGAGAGTGCGAACACCACTACCGCTTTGCGCAAGAAGGGCTTCAATCTTGTTGTTGCCCCTGGACTTGATGGTGCCGCAGAAGGATCGTTGTATCTTGATGATGGAGTATCAGTTGTTCAGGACGCCGTTTCCGAGATTGATTTCAAGTATGCAAAGGGCAAGCTGAGCATGGGCGGCACGTTTGAGTATGATGCTGGGGCGGGCATTGAGATGATTACTGTTCTTGGTGTCAAATCTAAGCCCAAGGGAGCCAAGGATGCTAATTACGATGCAAAGAACAAGAAGTTGGTACTGCATGTGGATGTTCCGCTGACAGGCAAGTATGAGGCCAAGCTGTTTTAAGGTGGATAAGAATGGTACTCAGTATATGGTTATGAATCAATAGCACAATACTAGTATATTTAAGGCGATATATAAGCGAATACCAGGACAGAGATGAAATTCAGCCATGTTTGCATTGGACTATTACGTAGGTACTATACCCGGATTATTTTAATAGAACCCACTAGAAGATTACCAAGTCCTGTGTCGAAGGGGAATGGAACTTGCTGAATATGGGCAGAGGAATGACGAAAAAGTGAATGCTGGAGGAAATCACATATCCCCCGTAATTGGAGGATGCTCAATCTTTAGGTATTAGGCATCTATCGGCAAAGAGAATGTGATCTTTATGTTGACCAACCTCGTCACAATGCGGTAACGGTATCATGCAGTTATTTACCGAATAAGCACGCGTTGAAATTTAACCGAATTATTTTAACGAACGGTATAGATCTACACTGGAACTTATAAATCATTATCTGGTCTCCTCCCCGCTGTCGAAAACGTTATTATGTCCTGCATTGTGGCTTCTTGGTCCATTATTTTGATCTATCTCTTTGAGATTTAAACCGTTTCATATCATTTAATAAATAGCTTATCGTTCTTGGTTTGACACAACATGACTACTACTCGGACTACGCTCGAGATTCCAGTTGAGGCGATCTCTCTTAATTCGCAGACCCAGAACAATGGTCTCCCCGCTCAACGAGAAACACATCAAGTGGGACGTGTGTTTGAAGCCGTTCCGACTACTATAGCAGGTCCGGCGTCACGACGCTTGATCACAGCCTTGTTGGTTTGTGCCAACACCGTTCAGGTACCTATTTCTTTCATAGTCTTACAGTGGTTCTAATCCAGATGATATGCAAGTTTATCTCTAACGCAGTCACTATTGCTGGTGGCCTTTCTCTGAGCAAAGACCTCGGACGCGATGCCGGTCCTGGCCAAGCCAATTGGATGGCTGCATCGTATCCGTAAGTATCAGCTCGCAAAACCTCTTATATACAGGTCTAACAAAACTTATGGACTCACGCAAGGCGCATTTGTTCTAGTCACTGGTCGTCTCGGTGCCATTTATGGACACAAGCAACTGACGCTAGTTGGGTGTGCAATATTCACTCTATTCTCTTTTGTCAACGGTTTCTGCAAGACTTATCCATCCTTTATTGCCATCCGGTCCTTGACAGGTGTTGGTGGAGGGGTCTTTATGCCTAATGCTGTCTCGATACTCACTACCATGGTTCCGCCTGGTCGATCGCGCAACATCGTCTTGGGCTTCTTTGCAGCGTCGCCCCCGTTGGGTGCGCTGATTGGCGGGCTTCTTACCGGTGTGTTCGTAGAGATGGTTAGCTGGATGTGGCTCTTTGTTCTTATGTGAGTTTCCATCTGCCCATCAATGATCTAAGTCACTGAACAGGGCAAAAGCGCTGGCATTTCTGTCGTTAATTTGGCCTGGTTGGCATACCTCATGCCCAAGGAAACGCCCGTCGATAAAGGTGGCCACATTGACTTGCCCGGTATTTTCATGGGACTGGGCGGTCTTTTGCTGTTCAACGTAGTCTGCAAGTAAGTGCATTCTTTGCTTGAGATTCGCCAACAACACCTAAACCTCTATAGCCAAGCACCGTCAGTCGGCTGGAACACCCCCTATGAGATTGCTCTCGTGGTTGTCTCGGTTCTTCTCTTCGTCGCATTCCTCATCTGGGAGCAGCGCTACGCCAAAGACCCCATCATGCCGCTATCGATATTCCGTGCACCGACCTTCACCGCCTTGGTCTTTGTCGTGCTACTAAGCTATATGGCATTTGGCGTTGGGCTTTGGTACTCTGTAGCCTGGCAGCAGCTTCTGCGAAACACTTCTGTCCTTCAGACAGGATACAGCTTTGTTCCCTTTGGCCTCAGCTCACTCGTCGCTGTGTTTGTTGCAGCATGGCTTATCCCCCGTGTCGCTGCTCAGTGGATCATGGCCATTGGCGTGACGGTCACACTCGTGGCGAATATTCTCCTGGCAACTATGCCTGTCCATCAGACATACTGGGCACAGGTCTTTCCTGCCATGCTTCTCTACGGCTTCTGTCCTGATCTTGTATATGTCGCCGCTCAAGTCATTGCGAGCAACAGCGTCAGTCGTCGCCAGCAGGGCGTAGCAAGCAGTCTGATCGGAACTCTCAACTTGTATGGGAACAGTTTGGGGCAAGGCTTTGCAGGTACCATTGAAACGGAAATTGGATCCCACAGCGAGGATGAGGTGAGGGGGTATCGGGCTGCCCTGTACTTTGCAGCTGGTATTGCGTTGCTCGGGCTGGTTTTGGATATTGTCTTTGTTCGAATGCCCAAGGACGAGCGTGAGGGATGGGAGGATCCGTCTGATGAGGACCAAGATCTTGGAGCAGTCACTACAGCCGTCGATGTTGATAGCTCTGCATAGACTTCAGGCAGATGGACCGCATTACGTCCTACCGCCCCATTGTGGCAGGGTGAAGCTGCCCATGCATGGACACATCATCAGCTAGCTTCCCTTTGGTCCATCACATACGGATATTGTTCAGAAGTACTACTGCAGGCAATCCCTACTTTACAGATCCTGAAAAGCTGGATGCTAGTAAGCTGTGCTATTAGGTTCTTTCATTATCACTGAAACTCCGGTGAGCTGCTTGCTCATTCCAAATGCATACTCGGAGATTTGTCCTGTTCCATCTTGCGCACCCATGGATAGTGCCTTTACTAGATCTTAGCATCTCTAACCCCTGGCTATGGGCCTTAGGCACATTGTCCCCGCCCAATTTCCCTTGGCTCACCAGAAATCTCACTCAACAAATGCTTGATTCCCCAGACAGATCAGATCAGATCATCAGGTTTGACGAACCATGTCGACCAAGCTCTGCGAGCCCTGTCAACGTGCCTTTGCTTCTCCCAGCGCGAATTTTGACGCAGATGGCTTGCAAGGTCTCGTTCCCTTCCATGAAAGACCGTGGAGTGCTTTTCAGACGCCGCCTCAAACGGGTCAGAATACTGCCAAAATCGCGGCCAAGTGCGACTTTTGCTCCTTTGTTACTGGATTTGCAGCTGCTGACCAAGCCCTCGGCGAGTATGGCAACGGATCATTTGCACATCGTCACCGACACCAATCTGTACGTCGCGCTGCTGGCGAACCCATGTTGTCGATATGGCCATATTATGGCTACGCTTACGACGGCCACAATTCAGCCGATTTTGGTCTCCTGAGGAACAGGATGAGCGGTATAAATGAACTAGATATGCGAATTTTTGAAGTAGCGGGTCAGTCTTCGAATGCACTGAAAGCATCGTCTTGTTGACCAACAATCCCAGATCCCAGAATGGAACGCCATAGGCCGCTCGACATGAACTCTACAAGCACGTCTAATAAAGCTAGTTTTGATTGTTTATCTAATTGGATACAAAACTGTGCGGCCAACCACGGATTATGCAAAAAGCTACACACCCGCAAGGGCCAGCACAGGGACTGGCTTCCAGCTCGTCTCGTCAAGATCACTGCTGTCAATGGAATTCCTGACACCATTCATTTGATAGAGACCGCTGAAGGAGACTATACTGCCTCTGATGTTAGCTACGCCACCTTAAGCTATTGCTGGGGCACGAGGCCTTTTACCAAACTTCTCGAGTCCAATATCGATGCCATGAAGACCACAGGTATGTCTGTGCAAGAGCTTCCGTCCACATTTCGCGATGCCATCATTGCCACGTCGCATCTTGCTCTGCAGTACATATGGATAGACGCTCTTTGTATCATCCAACAGTGTCCGAGCGACTGGAGCGAGCATTCGGTGACAATGGCCAAGGTATACACATACTCAGCCATCACACTCGCCGCTGCAGCATCAGCGGATGCCCATGGTGGGCTCTTTCGTACCCGTGATCCCAAGTCTGTCAATGGTGTTGACCTAGAGCTCAAGTGGCCCGCTCTGGAGCTCGAGGGCCAGTATCGGCTCGTACCTGATGACCCGTGGCTCAAGGGCGTCGCCAAATCACCGCTGTTGAGGCGCGCGTGGGTTTTCCAGGAACGTCTCTTGTCTCGCGCAACAGTTTACTTCGCACACGACATGCTATACTGGGAATGTGGCCAGCTCTATGCTTCGGAGCTTTATCCAGGCGGCGGACCATGGGATCTAGAGTATCGATGCAAGCGTTTTGACGTTGCGGACAGGCTCCCTGCGGGCGTTCAGTCTGTGGAAGACTACCGCTTCAAGCATGTATACACAGATATACTTACTAGGGATGGATTGGATAGCGACAGTGATGAATTGTTTCTCTACGTCTGGGCCTCGGTTGTAGCTCAATACAGCGTTGGCAGACTCACAATGGAGACGGACAAGCTGATCGCCATTGACGGCGTGACTGAACAAATGACAGCCCTTGTGCCCAGAGAACAGTATCTGGCTGGAGTATGGCGTCAACCGGCTTTTCTTCTATATCTCCTCTGGTACACAGAGACAGAATCAGAACCACCCAAGCTACGAGTTGCGCCCAGCTGGTCGTGGGCATCTGTTTACACTCCTGTCGAGTTCAACTTCTTGTTCCGAGCACAGGCTGAGCCAAAATTTGCTACAAGAATAGTCGAGATAGTCACTCCCATAAACATTTCCCATCCCAGAGCCCTTGAGCTTTCGTCCCCAACAGCCCTAGTCCTTCAAGGTCCCCTTGCTGAAGTACGTATTCGCAGCTTCACTCGCAACAGGACAGGGCCGCTACACGGCTACTACTGGACCAAGGGGTTCGACGAAGGGATTAGCGGTTGGGCACGCATGCCAATCGACCGCACACCAAAACTTGTGTTTCTGGGTAAGGGCCTGAAGGAGGGTTATTCATCCTACATCAAGCTTGATCGAGCAGTACCTCAGGGTGCCCGTCTATTTGCCTTCAAGATAGCAGAGGCCAACATCAAATTCCCTTGGGCCGACAGCGTGCTAACAGAGTGCGGGCTTCTGGTTACTCCTGTTGCTGAAAATGACCAAGAACGCGGATTATTTACCAGAATCGGCTATTTTGAGATCGCTGCGAGCGAGATGCCAAGGGACTGTGCTAATCTGACGACCTTATTCAAACCATTGGCCAAGTTGAGGGAGAGAGTTTGGAAGGACACAGCGATCAAGGAGAAATTCTACATGGAATGGGATGGGCAAAACGGCTACACGATCAAGATCGTCTAGCACGGCAGTGAAGTTGGAAGACCAATACATTTCATTGAAGTAGCACAGGTGAAGCAGTAGATTCGACGTTAGTGTTAATACCAGCCAGGCTTATCTGTGTCCCCGCACCTATATTTCCATTGTTGGGCATCTGAAAAGCGGTGTGTCAACTCCCAATACGTCTCCAAGATGATTCAGTGTCACCAACAAAGACCCATACGTGTAACCAAGTCTCAGTTGTACGGGTCATTGAAGCCTGGTCTCCAGCGGCAATACATGACAAAAAGCAACACGCTGCTCTTTAGCTGATTCACCTCGTGATCCAAGACATTGAATAGTGTAGCCCGCCATGTCTCGGCCTAACACCGTTCAAGCCTGGCATACGAGTAGATTGGCCATACAGTAGTCCTCAACGCGCCCGTTTAATGGAGCTCCACGCGTTGTTGCATAACTTTAGTCGAGACAAACATGAACCAACATTCCAACTTTATTGAGCAAGCCGCATTCTTGTGTAGATCGCACGCTAATCGATGACGATGTCATTGGCATCCAGCCACCAACTCTGCGTTGATCATTAGGTCATCCCTCGACTTTGTTTGTACTACAACTCGCTATTCCCGATCCATTGATCACGATACTCTCACTCAGCAAACATAGAGAAACGTTCATTCACAACCCGTCATCAAAGCTTAGCCATGGCACCAAACGCTGAAGGAACGTCTCGAGCAGGCTCTACAACCACCATCACCAAGCCGCGGAAACACCGACCAATTGAGCCGACTGAGTTGGGATCCGAATCTCAAGCTCTCCCCGAGTTCGATGCATGGGGTCGTGCAGGACTCGGACGGTCATGGCCTCGGTCACTGTTCGCAGCTTTGCCGCTCTTTCTTGCGCCTATGGCATCCATATCCATCTTCATCACCCTGGCTCAGTATGAGGGTTCTCTTTCACTCTTTACAGCTGCTGTTAAGGAGCATGGATTTTGGACAATTTGCACTCAGTATGGCCCACAAGTTACTCTCAAGGGCATTGCTGCCGTCATTTGCTGGATAAGCCTGCAGGCAGTCCTATATTACTATCTTCCTGGAGAGGACCACAAGGGCCAGTATACTCCAGCTGGTCACCTTCTCTCTTACCGAATTAACGGTCTCTCGGCCTGGATCGTCACTCACCTACTATACGGAGCCCTCAGCTGGCTTGGTATCTTGAACCCTGGCTTCATACCGCGGAATTGGAGTAGCTTGATCGGGACTATGAACTTGGCCGGTTTTGTTGTCTCGGCGTTAGCATTTGTCAAAGCATACGTGATGCCGACTCATAAGGAAGATAGGCGATTTAGCGGTATGTTGCCCTTGCAATACTCGCAACGCAGTGATTACTAACGGAACTCCCAGGAAACTCATTATATGACTTTTATATGGGCATTGAGTTGAATCCACGTTTCGGTGACAAGTTTGACCTCAAACAATTCAGTAATGGCAGACTTGGAATGATGATCTGGACTCTGATGTAAGCTTGTTTTTGTGTCTGTTGTGGCCAATACTTACACATCTGACCTTCCAGAGACTTTTCTAATATGGCATATCAGTATCAAAAGCAGCGCTATGTCGAGCCATCGCTGATCCTTGTCACGACTTTGCAGACCCTTTATGTAGTCGACTTCTACATAAACGAGTCCTGGTATTTACGCACAATTGATATCGCCCACGACCATTACGGCTTCTATCTTTCCTACGGCTGCTTTTGCTTTCTACCCGCCACCTATACGATACAAGGGCAATACCTAGGTGTGTACCCGACTTCAGCCCCGACGCCTTATTTAGCTTTCTTCTTTACTCTCGGAGTATCGGGCTACGTACTATTCCGTTCCGTCAACTATCAAAAAGATAAAGTGCGGCAAACTGGTGGAAAATGCAAGATTTGGGGCAAGCCGGCAGAGTGCATAGTAGCATCGTTCCGGACTTCGGACGGGGAGCAGCATACCAGTCTGCTTCTATGCAGCGGCTGGTGGGGATGGTCACGGCATGCGAACTACGTGGGTGACCTTTTTCTCAGCTTCAGTATGTGTGCGCTGGTCGGTAGTACAAGGGCTGTGGTCTGGAGTTACGCGGTGTGGATGACCATGCTACTGATCCATCGATGTATTCGGGATGAGAAGAAGTGTGCAGCCAAGTACGGTGCTGCTTGGACAGAATATTGCCGGCGTGTGCCCTGGCGCTTCATTCCTGGCGTTTGGTAAGACGTCAATCGTCCAAGACAGTAACCGAGGAAGATGTGTGCTACCAAGATGAAACTACGTGGATAGAAGGCGTTGCTTTGTGTCCAGATCTTAGGACTCGGGCCGGAATCTAGATTCGATAGACTCAATTGTATCAGACAATTGTCTGACATTTGTACTGTAACTCCCTACGTCTATCACAATAGCCATATCGGTCAAATGCGGGAACGTGCATAGAGATGTCACACAACTCGCGACTGTAGGCCGGGTTTGATGCACTCTCCCTCACCGCACCTTCATTCTCATCACTTGTCTCAAATATGAATTCACTTGCCGATTTAATAAATATTGACAGGCTCTTTTCCGATCCTTGCATCGAACACACCTGATGTACTTGTGTGCAATATTCCCGCAGCAATGGCCAAGTCTCCCGAAGAAATATGAAGGATAGTTGCCCACTCTTTCTCCAAGAACCTTGACCACAGCCGAACAATGATTGGTGCCATGGATAGGCACGCGAAGACAGTACAAGACATGGCCGAGAAGATCCGGATCTTTTACAAACTAGGCCAGTCGTATCGGATACTTCATGGCTCTTCAAGCAGTACTCGGCCTCGCCATGCCCCAGATGCCAATATTGTCGATATCAGCACGCTCTCTCATGTTCTCTCAGTCGATGCAGAGAAACGGGCTTGTCTCGTGGAGCCTAATGTACCCATGGATCGTCTGGTCGAGGCCACAATGCCATACGGGCTCATACCCCCTGTAGTCATGGAGTTCCCAGGCATCACTGCAGGAGGCGGGTTTTCGGGAACGTCGGGAGAGAGCAGCTCGTTTCGACATGGCTTTTTCAATGATACTATCAACTTTGTGGAAATAATACTCGGTAATGGCGATATTGTCAGGGCGTCACGTCAGGAGCGTGAGGACCTTTTTCATGGCGCCGCTGGTGCTGCTGGTACTTTGGGCATCACGACCATACTGGAGCTGCGGCTTGTCGAGGCGCAGCGGTTTGTCAAGACGTCGTACCACAGAGTTGACAGCGTTTCTACTGCCATCTCAGAGATCAGAAGGAAGTGTGAAGATCCCGAGGTCGACTACATCGATGGAATTATGTACTCAAAAGGCCATGGCGTTGTCATCACAGGCCAATTAACCAACATCAAACCTGCCGAGTCCCCTGTACGAACCTTTAGCAACGCCCAAGACCCATGGTTCTATCTTCACGTACAAGACACGACGATTCGTCTCCTTCCAGCTTCGACCGCCATGGAGTATATACCACTCGGCGAGTATCTCTTTCGCTACAACAGAGCTGCCTTCTGGGTCGGTCGTCAAGGATACACTTACTTTAAGTTTGTCCCATTCAACAAATTCTTCCGCTGGCTTCTGGATGACTATTCTCATACCCGGACACTTTACCATGCCTTACACGCCAGCCGTATTTCTGAGCAATTTGTGGTCCAGGATCTAGCACTCCCATACGACACGGCCGAGACATTTATTGATTGGGTGGATGGTCAGTTGGGGATTTGGCCACTGTGGTTATGTCCTCTGAAAGGTAGCAAAATGCCAACTTTCCATCCTGTTACGTCCTACAAGCCAAACGCGCTGAGAGGAAATAGTGCTGATGACACGGGTATATCTCAGCCTATGCTTAACATTGGTGTGTGGGGTTGGGGGCCTTCGAGTCGAGAGCAATTTCTGACAAAGAATCGCGCTCTAGAGAAAGAATTGGCAGAGTTTGGCGGTCGAAAATGGCTATATGCGCAAACATTTTACACCGAAGAGGAATTTTGGAAATTGTACGACCGTCCCTGGTACCAGGCTCTTAGGGAGCGCTACTTTGCGACGACTCTGCCGACCGTGTATGATAAGGTGAAGAAACTTGACTTGCGGCGTCAAGGCAGAAATAACGAGCATTGGTCTCTGGCTTTACTTGGAAGATGGCCTATAGGAGGGCTTTACGGCATGTTCAATAGCTTTGTATCGGGAGATATTAGTCTGCATCGACGTGCCAAGTGGAGGTATAGACACGAGTAGCTCGCCATATGAGGTATATGTGTCATTGTAAAAATGGAAAGCATTACTAACATACCATTGCATTTAATTAAAACATTACATCGGTTTCTTAATGGGAGCGGTGGGAAGAAAAGGCACACTATTGCCCCGAGCGAGCCGGATAGCTTGGAATGCAGATCTGCCTGGCAGACCTTACCCTACATAGCACACAGAAACGGTCATCTAGACAGGCGCATAGAATTCAATTCCAACCGGTGATGGTTTGTCTGAGAATCGCCGCCTCAGACCTAGTATGGCTGTCATAATCACAATAACATTTGTGAAGTTGGTCGAATATTTAGGAGAATCCAGATTCAGGTAGCAATTCAAAGATAGTGTCATGGAAACAAGAGGTAAAAAGGTGCACGCACGTTTGTTTCCTGGGCTACTATGCCGCATCTGTTGGTAAGCTTCTAGCCGTAAATAGTTTGTCCCATGTTACATTGGTCAGAGTTGATCTTTTCTTTGGCTGCCCAAGAGCAGCAACACATAAACATCCTGGTTTTCCAGTACTGTTCTGACAATGATATGCTGTCTAGCAAGCTGAGTTGCCGGGCTGAACGCAGGTATCATTACATCGTTAAATTACTTAGAAGTACAATAATTCACCATGATCATCTGCTTTACCAGTTTACTATGGTTGAGAATACCGCAAGATCAAAAGTGATGAGATCTTTTCAAAGGTCATCTTGATCCTGTAAGCCTGCACCCTGCAACTATGACAACATAATAAGTCTCGGCTCATATCTTAGGACAATAAGTTCCTATGGTTCCGCCTAGTCAGCTCGTATAAAACATTAATTTCCTTAGCAGCTTCAGGCACTACTCACGCAAAAGGACATGGTCTAAAACTAAAGACTGGTTTGATTGACTTTTCATGGAATCGACTAACTAATCTATGCAGGGTTGAAGATCTTGCCGTTACCCGAACACCGTCGGCTTCTTCCGGCCTCGAAGGAGCTGGAGTTTGGCAGAAACAAAACTACCGGCATGCTGCCTACAGTGGAATGTTGAAGGGCGAGTGTACGAGTTATTCTGTCAGTGGAACAAGGTCGTCTAGAGCCCAGGTTACAATGAGAGTCCCTGAGCATCGTCGTATAATCAACTCATCTCACGGCATACGGCATCAGCGATTGCAATAACAGACTCCAATGATTTGGGACCTCTAAACCGGGTTTATGATGTAGTTGGTCGATTGATACTTTTGATATTTCTATACAGACTCTCATGTCGACCCTCGAATTCGAAGTCTTTTCATCATCAACACTCATCTTCCGAAGCATCTTATTATCACCTTTACACACTCCCACTTACCAGTATCTACTCCTCACTTCATAATCAACCCTTAACCACCAGAATTAAGTTCACCACAGACCTCATCGCTCTTGTCTCCGCCTCCGGCGCTGTCGCTGCTCCTGACAACGAGCTCGCCGTCTCCATGATGGCAGCTTCACCCCAATGGGCTATTCAGAGCCTCAGCCGTACCTGCGATAAGGCTGACACTACCTGCGCCTGGAGCTTCAAGATATTCCCCGGTAGCGGAACTGCCACGACCTGCAAGTACGCCGTCAAGGCCAAGAACGCCTCCAAGGCCAACGGCGACCCTGCCAAGTGCGGCCTCTACACCATCACCTCTAGCTGGAGTAATTAGTTTGGTGCTGACAATGCCTGCAACACTGCTGCTGTCACCCACAACAAGACAAAGATCATTCATCCTATCTACACCGACAAGCAGCTCGCTGGTGGCAAGGTCGTCAAGCCTGACCAGAAGTACTCCCCTGCTGCTCTTCCCTACTAGACAGGGTACATACCTAGAAGGATAGACTACTGCGATCCTGTTGTTAATGACTTACGGGAGGAATGGAGTAAACTTAATACATAATACATCTACATACAAGCATAAACTGTTCCACCTCACCATTTGCTTTTGACCACCTTAACCTACAAGCAAGCCAGTGACTTGTTAGTGAGAACCACTTAGCAGCTGTTCTATTGAAGGCCCCATTCATTTGCGGTCAGCCAACAATGAAAACCTTGTGACTACATGACTAAGAAGAAGCCCCAGTCGACATTCCACCATGATAGGCAACTTTATCGAAAAGGGTTATCATTACTTGGTCCATCAAAGGTTTGCAAATACTAACAGGATTTAAGCTCAAATATTCCACGTAGAGCATGCATCCCGCACTCAACACCAGTCGTGCAAAAGCAGCCATCTAGATAGTAACGAATACTGTAAGCTCTAGGACTCTAAATATAAAACTCTCCACATTCATTGCTACTCAAATCATCAATTCTTGTCTATAAAACCCCGCAGATTGCCAAGAGATCTTATCTAATGCGGGGTCAAGTCGGAAAAAGGCGCAGATCGAAGATATAAAGATCTTATCAGATCAAACGCAGAGGACCGAATTTAGCAGCTCAACTTACAACCTCTGATCCGTTTCCCACAGGTGATCATGGTCTTTCTTCCACCATCATGGGTTCCAGGCCTACCACTGGGTATATGCAAACTTCTTACGCAATCAAAACATTTGCTGACATGTGTCAGAACCCCCGAATTCCATCACAGTTGCCGAGTTCATGAGTTCAGAAGACTATGGCCGCTATCCTACCGCGAAAGCTCGAAATCCATACACATGTGGCCTGACCGGAAAAGCATACACCGCTTCCGAGGTGATTTTGCGCGAGGACTATCTTGCTCGAGGCATTGACCACGCCCTTCAACTTAGCTCGCAGTCTGGTACCGAGTGGGATCGAGTCATTGCCGTGTTCTCTTTCAACACTGTCAGTGGTTCTTGATTGGCGACTACGAATAGACTGGAATAACACGTAAGATACAGATCGATTATATTACCCTCACTCACTCGATTCATCGGCTGAATGGCATCGCGAGCCTGTCCAGTGCTGCGCTCTCAGCTTCAGAGCTAGAACAGCAGCTTCGTGCTTCTAGCGCAAAAGCAATCTTTACTTGCGCTCCTCTACTAGAGATAGCTATCAAGGCCACTAGCGCTGCTGGCATAGCACGCAGCAATATCTTTGTTCTTCCTATGCCAGGCACGACAACCTTCACAGGAGTCAGAACTACCGAAGATCTGATTGAAGCAGGAATAAGGCTTCCATCGCTCCCGCAACTTCAGTGGACACACGGCCAAGGTGCTCGCCAAACAGCATATTTACTGTATTCAAGCGGCACTTCTGGCTTGCCTGTGAGTTTGCCGTGAATGGCCAAAGATTACAGCTTACTGATTAAGACCAGAAACCTGTAATGATTTCCCACTATAACATTATCGCCGGCATTATCCAAACACGAACGTTTGACTCCGTCTCACGTAAAGCCGATGGCATCGATACACAGATTATGCTTGGCTTGTTACCATTTAGCCACGTCTTTGGACTCATGCTTATCACTCACTTGGGCGCGTACCGCGGAGACGAAATCATCGTTATGCCCCGTTTCGAATTCGAGTCGTTTTTAGGTGCAGTCAGTCGCTTCAAGATAGAGCAGCTGCCAATTGTTCCTCCCGTTGTGATTCAAATGCTGGATAAGAGAGACATATGTCGGAAATACGACTTGAGCAGTGTGAGATTTGTGTACACCGGTGCTGCTCCTCTAGGACGGGAAACAGTAGACGATCTGTTGGGGCTATATCCCAAATGGCGTCTCGGGCAAGGATATGGTAAGAGATAAAGACAGCAACACTAAGCTACACATAATAACCGACTAATTAGGCATGACTGAGACATCCACAGTCTTTATACAAAGCAGCGAACATGATACCCAAGTGGGCACAACGGGCTCTTTACTACCAGCAGCCAAGGCCAAGATCGTCGACAGCGATGGAAACGAAATCACCGCCTATGAAACGCCTGGGGAGCTGCTCATCCAAAGCCCAGCTGTTTCTTTGGGCTACTTTAACAACCCGAAAGCTACCGCGGAGACGTTCTTTGAAGATGGTGAGGGCCGTTGGATTCGTACAGGCGATGAGGTGTTGGTGCGCATGGCAGAGACGGGAAATGAGCATTTTGTTGTCGTTGATCGAGTCAAAGAGCTTATCAAGGTCAAGGTAACCATATCTCTCGTTCTTTAGTGTTACCTCATGGTAATGTATCTAACCAGCTGAGCAGGGAAACCAAGTCGCACCCGCAGAACTAGAGGCGCACCTCCTGACGCACCCCGCTGTGAGCGACTGTGCAGTTATCCAACTACCGGATGCACGAGCTGGCGAGGCTCCAAAGGCCTTTGTTGTGAAGTCAAACAATGCGGTTAAGTCCGAAGAGGCGCTCGCCCGAGATATAAAACGATATGTGGAGGAGCACAAGGCAAGGTATAAGTGGTTGAAGGGAGGAGTTGAGTTTGTTGATAGCATTCCCAAGAGCCCAACTGGAAAGATCTTGAGACGGAAGTTGAGAGATAGGGAAAAGGAAAGACAAAAGGCCGAAGGAGCAAAACTGTGAAAGCTTTGCATATGATATTGCTGCAAAACTTGTTCCCCAACAGTTCATGTCTAGTCTCATTACCATCTAGACCTATACAAGTACCTCAACCAAGACTTTCACTTCAGCCTAAGCTACACAATGATGTCTTTGCTCATTTTTAGGCAATACTACAGCTCGTCGATTTCAAACTCCTTCTCCTTTGTGTTTCTGATCGGTACCAAGGTTGTGTCGTCTTCTGCGGCCTCGTCCGTGGAACCCTGCTTAGAATACCTGGCAGCGAGGACCTCAACTGTAATATCGTTTCCGACCTGCATTCTACCACCATACGAGAATGAGTATCGAACTTTGTTGCTGGGGGCGTTTTTGTTGTGGAAGTTGGAGATATCGACAAGCTCATCTACGTCCAGTTAGGTCTGCAAATAACAGAGAAATAGACAACTTACCCTCGCAGACATTCTGTCCAGCCTTAACATTGCTCCCGGCGAAAAGAGGTGCAAGCCACGTAACTACACCGGGTGCAAAAAAGGCAGAACCGTCAAGCTCGGCAATAAACTTGCGTTCCATGGCTGTACCCTGTGCAACGAGCTCCTCATGGTACTTGCGAACCGCCCACGGAAGATCCTTGTAGTCGACACGCATGACCCTGAAGCCGTCGGGGTGCATGAACCGATCAAAGTCGCCGGGGTAAGGGAGATCGTCGCCATCATCTGTCTTCCAGTACTCGTCCAGGTATTCCATAGCCCACGCAATCTCCTTGGGGGCGCGTGTGGGATTGGGTACCGAGTAGATCTCAGCCTTCAAGGTCGAGTTCACGCGACAATCTGCTTCCCATTCTGCGTTCTCTTTAGAGGAGGAACCAAACGCGTTGAGTTGTTTTCTAAGCTCGGTAGCGCGTTCATGTTGACCAGCGGCTTTAGCCTTGGCTACCTCGCGCATGAGGTTGAGGGTGGCCGTGTCTCCGATCTGGATCTCGACATGCTGCGCCACAGCCTGAGAGGCGAGAAGTGGAAGAACGACAGTCGAAAGCTTCATGTTGGACAATGATACGGTGAAAAAACAAGGGCCATGGCTGTAATGGGAGTGGATATTTATCAACAACGCTCGGTCATTTCTACAAGTGGGAAGGGCCGGGAGAATATAAACTAATCATTTAGTCTAGCCTAGCGTTTATCCCCTCATTAAGCACCCTGCTCTTTGATTCTCTTTATCTTACTTGCGAATTACTATATCACTTTTCATAATAGTGTATAAATGAACAAACTAGGGCGCACCTTGATTTCCAGCCCAATTGCTTCACGTAGTACGTAGGATCGTCAAGACCAGCTTGAGACTAACGCAGACCTCAGAGCGAGGACTCCAAAACAGGGCTTGACATGATGAGAGGCGTTGCAGTTAAGCCGGGCTTTTATCCGCCCCCTTTGCGTTATTCGTTAAGAGTGAGCTCTCGTAACCGGGGCGTCGCGCTAACCGTGATTAATTTCAAGAGCAAATACGGTTCTATTCCTCTCAGATAACGTGACATAATGTTCTAGACCCGAGGCTTCTCGTGAGGGGGTTTCAGCCGCACGAGCATCAGCTAGCCTGAACCTCAACTCTTCAGCTGCTTCTATCGCGACATTACCATGGATCCAGTCTCACTCGCCGCCAGCATTGCTGGCCTCTTGAGTCTCGCGGGAGCAGTGATTTCTGCTGGCTACAAACTAAACTCCAAACTAAATGCGGATACTAGCGATACCAAGACGCTAGTCATTGAGACTGCCAGTTTCTCTGGCATTTTATTGGGCGTCAAGAAGCATCTCGAGTCCTTCGGCTCAGAGAACGTCGAGCTGGAGGTTGTTGCTAACATCATAGATGAAAGCGAACACACCCTCAAACAAATTGATAAGTTGATTCGCAAGCTATCGGCTTCAAATCGCCTAGAGATGTTGATCAAGGCTGGTGGGCGTGAGGAGCAGTCGATAAAGTTGCTTCGGCGTATCGAGCAGTACAAGCTCTTTTTCATCTTGTGCTTCCAGCTTGAGCAGAGGTAAGGCAGCATTGCTATCTCCAGTTTATTTCACTGGTTAATACAGTTAAGATGAAAAGCTAACATAGCGTTAGTTTCCAATCCGATACAGTTCAGAGTGAAATGGAAAAAATTATGACCCAGTTGGAGTCTCTGGACATATCTCAGAAGGGAGTGGAAAAGGCTGTTGGAAAGTTGGTGGACACTGGTCAAGGTATGTACAAGTCTCCATCGCGCAACCTAGATACTCAACGTTTCTTGTACAGTTGCACACCAAGAGATGATCATCAAGTGGCTCGGTACACCAACGGAAACTGAGCACGATGACCTGTGCAAGCAACGTGAAGCGGCGTCAGCGGAGTGGATTATCAAGAGAGATGAATTCGCAAAGTGGCTCTCTTCGCCAAGTTCGGCGTTTTTCTGGCTGAATGGAACGCGTAAGTGATCATGACTATATGTAAGCAATGCTGATATATCTTGGTGTAGAGGGTTCGGGAAAATCAGTGACTGTGTAAGTCTAATCATTCGACACAGTTGGTACCAAGGTGAAGCTAACACTTTGCTGTAGATCAAAGATCATCCAAGTGATCCAAGAAACTATCCTTGATACTGGGAGCAGTGCTCTGGCATATCATTATTGCCGCTTCTCAAACTCATCCAGCCTCTCGCCGAACAGCCTCGTGGGGTCCTTTATAGGCCAGCTATTGAAGCAGTCTCCAAACCCGAGCGCCCTCATGAAACCTATTGATGAACTGTACGACAAGCACCGAAGACGGTCAGCTCGTCCCAGCCTTGAAGACCTACAAAACTTATTCATCGAGCTGTCACAGTACTTTGGCAGGATCTTCCTCATTATTGACGGTTTGGATGAAATGGCTGATCGATGGGAGATCCTCGAGTTTCTGGAGACGCTGTCTGAAGTAGATACCGACTTCAAGGTTCTAATAGCGAGCAGAGCGGAAATGGACCTTGAAGATGCCTTCTCTGTCTATTTTACGATTACGATCACACCGCAAGATATTGCGCCCGACATCGAGCGCTTGGTCCGTAAACAGCTCGGCAAGCGTCGATTTCGTGGATCGGAGGTAGAAGCGGTGATCAAAGAGTTGGTAGACCGGGCCGATGGAATGTATGTATTCCCCTTGCATTCATATCTGGATACTGATACCTTGCTCTCCTTAGGTTCGTCTGGGTCGTCTGTCAACTCGACCATCTCTGCCATATCCGGACCGCTATCACCCCAAGCCTAATCAAGGCCCTCCCTCGCAGTCTCGAAAAGACATTTGAACAGACTTTTCTGAAGTTAGAGGAAGATGAAAGAAAATTAGCAAAGAGAATACTACTCTTTGTCATGTTCTCCGCACCTCTCGATCTCTCCGAATTGGTCGAAGGTATCGCTGTCACGTCCGAGACAAATACTCTAGATGATATCAGAAGCAATTCTCTACGGGAGAAGAGTTATGTCTTTGAGCTCTGCGGAAGCCTAATACGAGAATCTCACACAACGGGCAAAGTTGAGTTGGCGCACTATTCTGTGTACCAGTTCCTCCAGTCGTCTCGACTCGAAGGGAACCGGGACAATGACCTCTACCTTGACAAAGCCAGCGGCAATGTTGAGCTACTCACGGCTTGTATTCGATATCTAACCATCGAAAATGTTTCTACTGGTGGGATTCCCGAGGAAGTTGAAGAGGCGCTCGACGATGAGGATATGTATGTCAACCCAGAAGTATTTGCCAACACGCCATTCCTCCAGCATGCGGTTAGCAACTGGCCAGTGTACGCCTCAAATCTCTCAGAAACCAATTTGAAAGAGATTTGGACATCCGTTCTACTCCCCTTCTTTGAACCAGATTCAAAGTACTTCAAATTCTGGGTCAGGAAAGCACGTTACCTTCATGGATGGTACAAATATCCACTGGGAATGACATCACTCCATGCTGCGGCTGTTCATGGGCTTTCCGGTCTTGCGGAGCTTCTTATGGACGACGATTCCTTTGGTAAAGCTCCTTGGCAGGCATCTAAAGCCACCACGGGACGCAGGACACCATTGCACATGGCCATTGAAAACGGCCGAGATGAGATGATTGAGGTGTTTTTGCACTCCGAATACAGCCAATCGACGGATGAAAGTGGACGGACGCCTCTTCACCTCGCTCTTGAATGCGCCAACGAGATAGCTGTCACACAGCTTGTTGCGGCTGGTGCTGGCGTGAACAACTGTGAAGAGGATGGACGAACGCCAATTTTTATTGCCATCGAAAACAACTGGGATGGTCTCGCCGCACGACTCTCAGGAATAGTAGATTTCCATGTTACCATGCCGGACGGGCGTGGGCCTCTACATCTAGCTGCTCAGACCGGGAGTACGACGTGGACCTCGGCTCTTCTCAAGTCTAACCCAAACATCATAGACAGTGTCGATCGGCTTGGTTGGACTGCGCTACTCTACGCTGTTGATCGTGGCCGTACAGAAGTGGTCAAGATACTACTAGCCAGCTTAGCTTGTATAGCAGTTTGCGACAACAACGGATGGACTCCTCTTCATGCTGCTATAAAGCAACAGCACCTAGATTGTGTCACTGAGTTGCTGACCTCGAATAATCCGAAATTGCCGCCTCTAAGACAAGGAGTCGGACGACAAGGTGGCTTACTCTCTGGATTACGGGGTGATGAATTGACCGGAAAGTATGGTGAGGCATACAGAGAGAGAGCTTCTGCTGGTACCTCTGCTGGAGGCCCAAGCTGGCTTGCAGGGGACCTTAGTATGACATCGTCTTCCAGACCTCACCAGCCAGTAACAGTATTGTCTCCATTATTCTTGGCTGTTTCGAGCGACTTCAAGCATGGTGTCGAGTTACTCCTCCAACATGCCAAAGCCTATGGTCGCGAAGAGATAGGGCTGTTAGAGGAAGATGGAAGATGCCTGAACTTATCACTCTTGTTTCCTGAAACGACCATCTTCAAAAAGCTACTTCCGGTCTCAACAGCACGAAGCATTCTTGCAGTGCTCCCCAGGGTCGCCTCCGGAGAGGGCGGAAAATTCAAATCTATTATGCAGCAAAGACTTGACAGTACATTTGCTCACACGACTCTTTTACCTGAGGCACTCTTTGACGGCAGTCTGAATCCCGAGGCCGCCCATATGATACTCGACATCTGGCCACCCCAAACCGTCTCACTCCCAAATAATATACTCTACTTGGTTGCGCAGCGTGGAGGTGACGACGCAATCCGTCTAGCAACGCGCCTTATCGATGGAGGAGCCAACACTTCCTATATCGACGGCGAAGGGCAAACTCCCCTGCACATGGCAATCAGTACCATCAACTGGGACGTAGCCCATTTTCTGCTCAAACGACTTCCAATGGATGTGGGGAGTTTATTAAGCGCTCTGCACACCCTCGTTGAGTGTGCTCCAACGCAAGCCGATGTAGTCGACCAGCAGATTCTCTCAATTCTCGCTCTATTACTAGAAAAAGGCGTCGATATCAATGGTGTAGACACAACTGGAGGTACTATCTGCCATATAGCAGCTGCTCGAGCAGACAGCGCCTTTTTGAACTGGGCGCTGGAAAACAATGCCAATCTAGTCATTTCAGCCTCAGGGAGGGACACTCCTGTCAGCGTGGCTATGAGGTCTCGACAAACTGGGAATCTAAAGCTACTACTTGATCATATTGTCCAGACAACGCCAGAAGAGATGGTGCATTTTCTGGCCGCGCCAGGGACTAATGGAACTCCACTAATGACGGCTACTGGCCGTTCCGACGTTACCATCCTAACCAAGCTGATAGAAGCTGATCAGGCCGCTGAAAGGCTGGCCAAAAACGATACTTCGGATAGGCAAAGTTTGAGATTGACTGCTTTTACCGATGCGCTGTGCAATGCTATACGGAAACGCTTCGATCAAAGCGCCTTGTTACTGATTGGGTCAATGGCCAATATCTCTGGATACAGTTCATCAGGCGAGACACCGCTGCACGTCGCCGTACAGGAGGAGGATGAGAAGATAGTAACGACTCTCCTTGAGCATGGGGCCAAAGTGAACGCCAAGCACCTCAAGACCGGAGAAACACCGTATGGAATTGCGACACTTGCGAACCTGACACGTATTAAGGACATGCTGTGCGAGCACGACGTTGAGTACCAACCCCAGGATATCATGGTGGCAGCCAAGGCTGGAGACGAGGCGCTGGTTGAAAAGGTCCTAGCCGAGTACCCTGAAAACTTTGAGAACCAAAGAATGGCGCTATTCATAGCGAGACGTCTTCGGCAAAAGAAGATTCAGAGCATGTTGTTGGAGCGGTTATCATCCGTCACCGAGACACTGGAGAAAGACGGCGTACCAAGAGATGTCTATGGCGATACCATTCTGCACCAGGCAGTACGTGCAAGGAGCCCAGAGCAGGTCGGTGAGTTGAGCCGTGCAGGTGACGAGGCCCTTTTGCATGCACGCGATCTCAATGGTGACTCGGCTCTGATGCTCGCCATTCGGATGTGTCACTGGAGCGGTGCTGAGGCTTTGGCAGCTGCAGGGGCGGATATCGATGAAGCGCTTGAAAAGGCTATTCAAGAGGGATGTGAGCTTTGGGTAGAAAAGCTGAGTGGTCTCAAAGCTCGTTATTGAGGAAACACTGAGTCTCGCTGAGAATTGGTGAATTCGCTATCAGCTGGTTTCCATTCGGTCTTGGACCGTGAAAGAGTTGAGGTTAGATTGCCAACAATGATTTTTCGAAGAATTCAGATATATATATATATATATAGCGAAAACGATGAAATCAAGAGACCTGAGAAGAAAAAGCAAAAAGAGACGACCACGCCAGGAGTCGAACCTGGAATCTCTAGAGAGTTCGTGTATGCTTGGAGCCGAAATCTAGCGCCTTAGCCATTAGGCCACGCGGCCGAATTGTTTGATGACGATGGCTCCATTCCAACATCTGAAACACCTACACCCACAACACTGGGTGGCTCTACTGAGTTCCAGTCCAATGAGGACTAGCAATTGTCACAACCACGGCAAGGTGAGGAGGGTATAAAGGCAGTATTGTTTGTTTTTCACGTGTTAGCTACTCCTCGCCGCCTTATCCAGAAGGAATGGCAGCCTCCAAATCACCGAGAAACCTCCAAAGCGTCTTCTCCCGCCATCCCTTTGCTTTCCAATCATTCGCGCCTTTAGGAAACGTATCAATGATGCCCAAAACACTCATATCATGTGCAAACACACAAAAGATGTTATCCCACGCATCCGCTTTCTGAACTTCTTTGATAGTGTGTAAAGCCTGTTTCTTGTCGAGTCCCATCGCCGGGTCAAAGAAAGGCTCTGTTGCTGAACGTCCACGCTTGATGTTGATATTCTCCAACACTTCGCTTCCGGGACAGCGGGAAAGGCGGAGGCGGAGCGAATCAGACAGCGACAGGTAATCTGAGAAACTCTTAGGGAACGGGAGATAGGGCGATGGGCGTAGTTCAGCGCCATGGTGACAAAGGTCTCCGGCCATGAGGATAAAAGTGTCAGGGCCAGTCGTCGTGCGGGCTAGACCAGCAACATGGCCGACAGCATGGCCGGGGGTGTCGATCAGATAGAACGAGCCGTCGCCGAAGAAGTCTACAGCTGGGAACGGTCCAACTTTCAAAGAGCTAGCTTTGAAATCAATCTCCCTGAGGTTGCGACCTCTACCGAGCATGTTAGCCACCAGTATCAAAACAAAATCGCTGCTTAGGCTCACCGAAAGTCCGCTTCACGCAGAGGGGAACCCTCTCTTGCGGGGTATCCTGGATAGAAAGCATCCTTGAACCCTGGTCCAACGACGAGTTCCGTTGATCCCGGGAAGGTTGTTATATCTCCTATGTGATCAAAATGGTGGTGGCTGGTCGCAGTTAGCCATGCGGACTTCAATCCATACCATTGCACATACCTCCAGACGACACTGTTAATTTCATCAGGCTGGATGTTGTTGGCCTTGAGGATATCCGCAACATTTTCCTTTACTTCGAGCTTCCAGGTGCCGTTTTTTATCGACTGAACAACTATGGGAGCGTAGTTGTCGAGTGGGTTTTTAGGTATTCCCAAGTCAAAGAGCGCCTTCTTACCAGTGCTACTCTCCACCAAGAAAGACCAGGTCGTCATAGGGGCCAGTGTATCGAATCCTTCGATTGGCGGTTCGAGAAGCCAAGATGCTTGAAAGTTAGAGACGCGCATCGTACTATCGATGATGCTGACTTTGGCTGCATGACCGCTCGGTATATCGAATTTTGGTCGTTCTGTCATGTTGGGACAATGAATTTGAAATGCTTACAGTAGTGTACTCTGTCCGTTCAAAGGTTGACGGCTGCAACGACCTTTTAAATCAGGCTCGTCCTCGCCGACCGGTCCAAAGAGTGGGATAACGCTTAACAGACAAGGGCAAGGCACGTAACTAATCACGGTATAGGGTCATTATTAATCCACCTTCATCCGTTGCTTCCGCTCTGATTTTCTCCATTGATCTTTAGATCACGGCTACTAAGCATGCGAGTTGGAGAATACGATGCTTAGGGCCGAGTTTAACAAACCAAGATTAAAGAGCTGACCACCCGCACAGCCAAGACTTCCCCCACACAACAGCGTTCTAGCAGCCCAATAATTGTTGATAGCTGTGATATCTGATATAGAGGGTAAAAGACCTTCAAATGCAGAGGAAAAACAAAATGAACCCCCCCGCGGAGATCATGACGTATTCTATGGCAATAGCGGCACCAAGCTGTGGGGGTATAGCCTCGGCACCTCCACCTGAGGACAAGACCATCCCTCCCCAGACGCGTTCATCTTGGAATGTTGCTATTTCTGGCTTCTCCATAACCAAAAGGTGACAATTACGTTAATATGGCCCACGAGATAGATCCCAAACGGTTGAATCAACCATACACGCTCCCCGACCCGACCAGCTTCTCTTCTTTCCAACGCGACATCTACCAGTCCTTCAGACCTCCCCTCTTCTCGACAAACCCCGCGCAATGGGAGTCTCTGGCCAGAGAAAGGATCCCAGCTGCAAACTTTGGCTATGTCTACGGCTCGGCGAGTAGCGCAGCTACGACAAAGGCCAACAGTGAGGCTTTCAATCGATACCGACTCAGACCTCGCTTTCTAGTTGACGTCACGAGACGCGACCTAGACGTGGAGCTGTTTGGCACAAAGTACAAGAGTCCACTCCTGGTAGCCCCCGTTGGCGTTCAGAACATCTTGCATCCTGATGCCGAAGAGGCCACTGCAAGGGCATGCCATAACGTGGGGGTGCCAATGATCTTGTCCACTGCTGCAACCCGGACCATTGAGCAGGTCGCCCAAGCCAACGCTGATGGTGACCGTTGGTTTCAGCTCTACTGGCCCAAACCGCAGTACGAAGAGATAACCGCCAGTCTCCTCGGCCGAGCAAAGGCGTCGGGCTACAAGGTTCTAGTCGTTACGCTGGATACTTTCAGTCTTGGCTGGAGACCAACTGACCTTGATACCTCTTACCTGCCTTTCATCTGGGGTGACGGCTGTCAAATTGGCTTCTCAGATCCGGTCTTCAACAAGCTCTACGATGAAATACAAAAGAATGACTCACGAGGCTATGGTGAGAAATTGTCTGAGCTGTGGTCAATCATGAGACGGCCCGGTACTGTTTACGGAGCTGCACGAGTTCTCGCCAATGCAAAGACCATGGCCAAGTCGAAAGCTTGGATCGATGTGGTAAACTCGGGAACATACCGTGAATGGGAGCATCTCAAAGTTTTGAAGCAGCTGTGGGATGGACCTATTGTTCTCAAAGGGATCCAGACCGTTGAGGACGCCCATTTGGCAATTGAGCACGGAGTCGACGGCATCATCGTCTCCAATCACGGCGGTCGGCAACTCGACGGCGCGATAGCTTCGCTGGACGCTCTGGCGGAGGTTGCAGCTGACGAAAAGGTCAAGACATCTGGCTTGGCCGTCATGTTCGACAGCGGCATCAGGACTGGGTCAGATGTGCTGAAGGCATTGGCACTCGGTGCAAAGGCCGTGTGTATTGGACGACCATACGCTTATGGTCTTGCTGCAGGCGGACAACAGGGCGTCGAGCATGTACTCAAGTGCTTGCTGGCGGATACGGATAATATGCTGGCGAATGTTGGGAAGAGGAGTATCAGGGACTTGAGTAGAGATGACCTTCAGATTCTACCGCTGTCTAAGCTGTAGTAGTGTGTATTTTCTTTTTTCGTGAAGGCGGATGTTCTTGTATATCATAATATATCAGCAATTTGCTTTCTGCAAAGGATAACGACATCTCAGGTTAACGCCGAAATGCTATGCTTATACACCAGTGGACCAATCACACATTAACATTGACTCTTATCGCCGAAGTCCGCTTGCGTCACATCGGCGACAAGGGGATGAGAATGACGGCCGCTGTTCAAGATATAAGGAGGCTTCACTGCTTGAACTTATTGCGAGTGCTTATTTTCTTGTCAACTTATACACGATCTGGGCACAATACATCGACTGCAAAGTACACAACCATGGAGTCGGAACGCAGCTTTCAGACTCTTCAAGGCAAGGTCGCTCTCATTACAGGTGCATCTCGAGGTCTTGGTGCAGGTTTTGCCTTGGAACTGGCAAGAAGAGGAGCGAGAGTTAGTAATCCTTCACTTCCACCCACTTCAGTTCATTGATAGCTGACTCAAGGTAGGTCATCGCAACATATACGTCTTCTACCAGCAAGAATCTTGTCAAAGATCTGTCGGAAAAGATTGCATCCCTGGATCCTCCTTCACGATGCATTGGCGTCAAGGCAGATCTCAGAGACCCAGATTCGCCTGCCGAGATAGTTCACCAGGCCATATCTACATTCGGGCCTCAGATCGATATCTTGGTCAACAACGCCGGTATGGAAATTGTAAAGCCTCATACAGATATCACAGCATCTGACTTTGACTCCATCTTCTATCTCAATGTCCGCGCGCCACTTCTTCTCCTCCAAGCCGTCAAGCCCTACCTTCCCTCTCCAGGCGGTGGTCGCATCATCAACATCGCATCCGTAGGCGCGCGCTGCGGCTTCAAGAACCTGTCTCTGTACTGTGCTTCCAAGGCTGCACTCGAGGGTTTGACGCGCTCCTGGGCGGCTGAACTAGGCGTGGAGGGACACACCGTCAATGCTGTGAACCCAGGACCTGTGCAGAGCGATCTGCTGGATAACATTCCAAAGGAGATTGTCGAGAAACAGAAGAGCCAGACACCTGCGGGTAATAGATTGGGCGAGGTGGACGACGTGGCGCAGATTGTTGCATGGTTGGCTGCGGAGGAGAGCAGATGGGTTACAGGACAAGCTTTATCTGCGAGTGGTGGTTTGGAAATGTATTGATATGTACCTGGGCAGCGTGATGGCTCAATGTTACTTCTGCACACACTGAGGCCCTGGTTACCAGAGTGAACAAGTGATTGATAGTACCTGCACATGACGACTGAGCTGCATGGGTCAAAGATAACGATCCAAGCTATTATATCACCTCCGTGCCGAAAGCAAACGGTCTCTCTTAGTACAGTGGTTCCTCAGCGGCAAGTGCTATCACACTCACCTAATCGTGGCTTCCGTGACCGTATGAAGCTTGAACCGCAGAAGTATTACGGCCGAGCCCTTGCTTTGGTGAAGTAAGCCCATCATGCGCTAATACGCTTCTTCGCGTCACCCAGCTACCACATAAGCCTACTATTCGACGATCGATCATTACGGCCTATTAAAAAATTGCCTCTATTTTTCCTCGTGGGTTTATGTTATCATTACTTAAAAAGACTCCTGCGCCGGCCTCAAGTCCAGCTCATGGACCCAAAGCGAGCTGGGCTGCTGCGACAACCACAAGTACGTCTCTCCCACATCCTCAGCCCTCATATGCTTGCCAGTTCTTGTCTCCTCGGTGTCCTCATCTGTGATCCTGCCGTTGGCAATAGCGTGCACGCACTGAACTCCATACTTGCTGTGCTCCTTGGCAATGGCCTGTGCCACCATTCTGGCCGAAGCGCGGGTCGCTCCGTAGGCGGCGAACCCGGTGTTGGTACGCATAGCGCCGAGGGTACCCGTGAAGATGATGGTACCCTTCTTTTTGCCATTGGTCTCGGACAGAAGTGTCTGGCCGCCGTTCTGCTCGTACATGAGCTTCAGAGCCTCTTGGGCAAAGATGACAGCGCCGGTGGTGTAGGTCTGCATGCTGTCGTTGAAAGCCTCAGCAGTCTCCTCGAGGAAGGGCTTCTTGCTGGCATGCTTGACGTGGTAGATAGCCAGCTTGAGGCTGAGGTCCTTGAAGTCAGCATGGCTGGCAATGTCCTTGAATGTCTTGCGGAGGTTGTCGGGCTGGGTGTCTGTAGGGAACGAGTGCAGAATTCCGTTTGTTTCCTTGCGAAGTGAGTCGCGGAGACTGTTGAGATTGTCGGCGTTGCGGGCCAAGAGAGCCACGGCGAGGTTACCAGCGTCAGGACGGGCGAGTACTCGAGCGATGCCTCGGCCGGATGTAGGGCCAGCTCCGATGATGATTGCCAAACCTGAGGGTGCCATTGTTGGGAATGTTTGGATAGTGGAAATGAGATGAGAAAAGATGGACTCTGGCTGGTGTTCTTATACAACGTTGGCGGACCCAATATCTCGAATACGTCATATGGTTACTTTAATGATGACCCTTAACTCCGATACTAAACAAGAAATGATCTCCATATTGAACCGCACGTACCCATTGATGGTTCCAGTGTAGATGTGGAATTTTCTTTATTCGGACCTATAATGGTCTCTCATGGATGATGTGAGTAAACTGTATGTAGTTCTAGGTCTTCTGGCCCTGATGAGTCAAACTTGAGGCCAAGTCCCCAATCGTTTCAGACTGAGAAAGCTCCGTAACTCATAAAGGGTCGGCCCCTTTTTATCGTAAAACCCTGTTTCATCCTCGCACGCCTCTTAACAACCCATTCTCGTCATTTTAGAAACCTCTCCAGGCGTGGATGGTCAGGTTGAGGCGGAGCACCCCAAGCGTTCGTCCAATCCTCCTCAATTAATGCATCCATGTCGAATGTCTTGTAATGCTCGCTGTTGATGTGAACCATCAATCTCTGGGCTAGTTGCTCATAAAACACTTTGCCGTAGTTGACAGTAATAGAGCTGAGTCTAAGGACAGTATCGAGATGGTCGATGATGTATAGGGCGAGTCGTTGCTCGGGTGTTTTAGAGGTGTCTTCGAGGATTTTAGGGTATAGGCCCTGGCGTTGGATCTCGTGAGTTGCGAAGATAAGACTATCGTGAATGGCACCATCTATTGGAGCCACAACATTCAAGACTATCTTCTTGATAACATAGGGGCCAGGCTTTCTGCGTTGCAGGTATCCCGGTCCCCTTTTCACTGGACAAACGAAGAGTTTATAAAAGTCCATACCGCAGGTTCAGGTCCTTCGCATCCACACCTGAACCTCATGCTCTCACGGAAGCGCGGATCAAGGTCATCAGTCGGATCAAAGATGCGCAATGTAGCAGTGACCGAGTCAATATACTGCCCTGTTGGAAACTTGGAGAGGTTCCAGGTTGTCCACATGCCGTTTTTGACAAACATGATGTCGACATGGTAAGTGGCGGGCAGACGGTTAACAAAATCCTTCACCGCGTCATGAATTTACTTATTGACGCGTAGAAGATGGACTGCCGGGTTATGCAGAGGTAGCTGCCAGATTCCTGAGCCAACTGGTAGTTCGTATCGCCCATGTTGGCTCTTTGGAGGGGTGGTCGGTGTTGGAATTGCTATGACTCGGCGAAAGATTTCAGACCGAAGTTCGAAGGGTAAGTCAAGAAGAGAAATTATGAATGTTGATCAAGGGGATTTAGGAGAATGTGGCATGAACAGGGGTTGACCTCCTTATATAGTCGCACTCTAGCCTGTGAAAAGGCACAAACGCATGAATTACATAGATTATGACACGATAAACGCTGTTTCTCTTGCGAGTACTGACATTAGGTACTCTTGACTCATGCGGGCAGGCACATGCTCATTACAGCAAAGCACCGGCAAGTTTGGTTCATTATCTTCGACCGGTCTCGGTGATATGCCGGCAAAGACCAACGATCTGAATTTACTTTTTTTCTTTGACTGCATTAAAAAAATTATGTTTTCTAGTATGCTTGAAAACTTGAAACCTTGTTTGCCTTGCAAGATTAAGACTAACAACCCTATCCATACATTATATCCTGAGAGATGTGAGTAACACAGCCCAAGTCAATATGTTGACTCGAAAATGAACTCTGACCCGGCGTATCCCTCCAAGCGTGAGCACCGCCTGTCTATTTGATATCCTTCCTCTCAACGGTAATGTTTCTGTAATCATAAAGAACACGTTTTAGTCCATATTTTATGCATTGTAACTCGATGCCTACACCATGCGAACCCATCTACAGCAGAGAGTGCTGGCCCAGGCCGTTATTTTGCCGCCACGCCTTTGTATTATTGCAGGTTGCTAATGACATAGATGAAGTTGTAGAGAACATGCGGATAGCGATGGAGCAGGACATTTTAGGTGACAATGAGTGATTGGCTTTTCCCGATCCCCCTCAACATGCGATAGAAGATTGTATTAAAAACAGTTGAACAATTGTAAGCGTGGGACCAGCTGGATATCTCACGGCAATGAGATTGCTAAGCCTTACAATAGATGGTCAAAATCTTTCTCGAGGCTGAGAAGAGTAGAATTCTCCGTAACCAATTCTTGATATTCGTACATTACTATCAGGCCATCTATATCTGGATCCATGCTTAAGCACTCAAAGCAGTCAACTTGCCCACCATTCCAAGAAGACCAGCAGCGGTGATCATAGTCTCTGACCTCGTGAAACCTTCATCGAAAGGCACTCGCTCTTGCTCTGTGACGATGTCAGTACCGCTTAAAGCTATCCAGCAGATCAAACTTACCAAACAATACCTTGACCCATTCAGTCTTCGCGTTTCCGTCCTGCAGGTTTCCGAAAACCGACAGGTACAGCGCCGTCTCAATGAAGCTGATCTGGACAAGGTCGGGAGGAAGCGAGAACTCTGGGTTGACTGCAGCAGCGGCTGCCAGTCGATCTTTGCGAGCTTTGGCGGCAGTCTGGATGGAGATGGTAGGCTCTGTGAAATGTGCTGCTGTTTGTCCCCAGATGGTCTCGTTGAAGCTGTAGTTGTCGCCAAAGTAGATATCGTTGCGGCTCAGACTGCCATCATGTTCCAGAACTAGCAGAATCAGCTTTTGCGTTAATACTTTTCTATCAAGTCTCTTACCGCCATGCTCTTTCAGATCATCCAGGTTAAAGGTGACGTTATTTCCTGTGGCCAAAGCCTTTGTTCCCACTAGGGTTGTAGCGGCTGGGTCCAGGTTAAGAGCATCTGCGAATGCGACGATCAATTCGTCCAGAGAGATGTTGAGACCATTACGAGGAAGATATCCATGATTAGCCAGAGAGTTCACCATGGGACAGGGGCTTCGACCTAGTTGTTGTTAGCTATTATTAAGGTGAATTGGACGGTGCACTTACGATCAGATGAGCTTGGGGCTTGCCAGTCATTACTAGCGCTCACAGCCAGTGCTGCGGAACAGAAAAAGGCGAAGTTAAAGAGCATTGTGGGCAAAAGAATAACGGAGACTGTCGTTAAGGTGAAGCTAATGGTCGTTGCCAGGGCACTGACTGACTGTATTTATGTTCCTCGCTGATCTGAACGATATCCTGATGATTCCCTGAAAGCCAAGAGGTTACTACCGAGGCAGACGGACGAGCACCGGAAGAGGATGGTAGTGCTCGGAGATCAGTACATAAACGCGGCCGTGCCGACGCAAGATGTAGGGGAAAGGCAGGGTTGGTATAAGAATATCCGGGCTGAGCCAATAGTAGTAGAGCTGATTACATCTTAAAACACGACAAGATCCTCAGAGACCCTGTGAGTGGAGTCATCACGGTTCAGATGTTGGACCGAGTTGCGGCAAAGCAATATTAATGTTGTTAATTATTTCTATCATGAGATGTATTCCCGATGCTCCCAGCATTGAAACCTCGGCAGAAAAGACGTAATCTAGTTGAAGTTGAAATTGTGTTATTTATGCAATCGCGCCCTTTATCAGAATAGGAAGCTGATATCTGCGAGATAATAGATCAGGTGTCAATGGGCTATTTCTAAAGCTACCAGGGTTTCTCAAAGCTTAATAAACGAATTGCCGACTTCGTATTCAAATATATCTTGGCAGCGGTGAGCTTATCCACTGCTACTGTCAGGCCATTACCCACTGGCAGACTTCAAAATATCCATGACCTCTTCTGTCTTTGTGATTGGATACGCGTTAGTCTTGATCCAGATATCATTCAAGCTGTTGGCAGCAAGGCCAGGCAGCTTCTCGGGCGTTACCCCAACGTCCTTGAGCGTGCGTGGCATGTCCAGTTCACGGATGATGAGATCAAGGATACCACCCAAGTCCATGTCCTCTCCTGATACCTTCTTGGCATCCAACACACATTTGACCGCGTCCTGCTTCAAGAGAATCTCAACCGTGCGCTTCTGCCGATCGATATTGGCACCCTTGTCTGCGTTGTACTTGCAAACCGCCGGCAAAAGTACACAGCTTGTTTCGCCGTGCCCAACACCCAACGGCCCTAATTGATGTCCTATAGCGTGGCTGGCACCCAGAGGCACGCCCGATGACACGGCGCGCATAGCTTCTACAACACCAAGCTGACAGAGGTGACGGGCTTCCAGATCTCTGGCGTCGTGTTTGCAGCGTATAAGCCCGGATATCAGCTTCTCCAAGCCTCTTGCAGCCCACTCATCTCCGTCGTCATTGCTCTGCAACGAGCAGAGCGTTTCAACACAATGATCTACAGATCGAACGCCAGTGCTGAGCCAGACTTTCTGAGGTGTCGTCGTGGTCAAGTCCGGATCTTGGATGACCAAGTCTGGATCCCGATTTGGCTCAAACCCAAGCTTGGCCTTGCTCTTTGCGTCTGTGGCACCGGCGATAGCTTGATACTCGCCGCCGGATAGAGAAGTCGGTATGCATATCAGCGGAATTGTCGGCTTGTGCAGCGTCGCGCGCTGACGAGGGTTGTGAGATTTACCGCCCCAGAGCGTGTCGAGGTCGTCTTGAGTCCAGGCATCATTGGCCAGCGCGAAGCGTACAAGTTTGGCTCCGTCCGTGATGCTCCCGGCGCCGAGAGTCACGAGACAGTCGATGTTGAGAGGCTTGACTTGGGCAAGTATATCGGCGATTTCCAAGATGGGCGTGTGTGGCGAGATTCCGATATGCACGCCTGCGACGCGGTCACCGAGTGCTGATTTGAGGTCGTTGAGATGCGAAGTATTCTGTGAAAGTGATCGAGAGGCTATGATGTATACTCGTGAGCTTTGGAACCTCTCCAGGATCTGCTTCCGACAAGCTTCGGGAAACGGGCGGCCAAAACTGATTAACGGAGTAGGCTTATTGTCGAAAGCTTGACGGCATGTCTCTTGTCCGAACCGCGAAGCCATGATTGCTGAGCGTGGTCGCGATGAGATATCAAGATATACGGGACCAGATGATGGAGGATGTAAGAGACAAGTATCTACTGTGGAGACAGCCAAAGTCGTGATTGATTCCTCCGTGCTATCGCTCGACTCTTACTGTCCTACTCCACTTTGGGTGTCTTCTGGTGAAAAAAGTGTCAACTGGATCACCAAAGGAAGTTGGGTGAATGAGTGAATGGAAAAGACGGCACCATCTGAAGCAATAACGGTTTGTACATTGTGACAATGCAACACTAATATGCTTCAACTGTATGACAGTCTGGCGAAAGTTTAGTTATCCAGCTCGACAAGACACCCTAGTCGAATCTATCCTGTTTCAACTAGCCCATCATCTGGCATTTTCTACTTGTCCCCAGTCCATTCTGACGCAAAGATCGTATCGTCTGTCCGAGAGCTCGCCTTTCTGCATTGTCGGTCGAGATTGTTAATTGAAGACACCAATTTTGTTGCTGGGACTCAGAATTGTAGTTGCGAGAACTACGGCGAGAAGTAGAGAACATGTACTGGGCCTTGATACCCATATTTCACACACGCGAACTAACAGACGCTAAGGCATGGCACTCTAAAGTGTCTTCAGTGGAGAATCGGAATATTTTTACAAGTGGCGTTGAGCCATCACCTTTGTAGTGTCTACTGATCCTTCAGACTCTCTAGATACGTGAGAATGAAGTGCAATATCAATGATATCCTAAATTGTTTTCCTGCCCATCCAGAGAGGCCTCTTCGGATATCGGCTCACTTGAAACCGAAGCCACAGCACGAATGGTTTTGACTGTCCCAAGCAGCCCTGGCCGCGTGTCAACCTCCACCAATAGACGCCATCTGACGCATAGCGCTAGCCGCCCACATAACGATTCATTCGTGGCCGCTCAACCGCCACATAGCGACATTGTCGAGTCGGCTGGTGTGAAGACCCACGGAGGGCGATGTGGAGTTTGCAAAACCGGTCCTCGGGGGCGCTTCTGACAGGTTTGAGGATGGGCTGAGGAGTTGTTGACGCGTTCCTGAGCTTGCAAAAACTAGTCCCTATCATCAAGCTACTGTTTCAATATGGAGCCGTTTTCCGAGATGCGGAGTGAAGAGTCCATCGACTGTTGGGACTGGCAGATATATAAACAGTAGATCTCTTCGCCAAGAGTCAGTCAGTCAGCCAGCTCAGCATACCATCCACGTTCTGCTTTGTTCATTCTTCTGCTTTCCTTCACTTCGCCATTCCTTGTTCTGTTACATCACTATCATTTATAATGAAGTTCCTTTCGCTACTCACGAGCGGGCTCGCATCTCTTACTCTGGTCGCTGGCCGTCCGACCACCTCACCACCAAGCGAATACTCAGTCCAACAAGTCAGGAACCCCGTGTACAAACGCGATGGCATCTCTGCCCTCTTAAAAGCCTATCGCAAACACCGTATCACCCTACCCAAATCCCTCGCCGCCTCTGCACACGCTCGTCGTGATGCTGCGGGCAGTGCTGTCAACCAACCTATCGACAATGATGCTGAGTGGTTGACACCCATTCAAATCGGCAACCCGCCGAAGACGTTCCAGATGGACTTTGACACAGGATCTTCGGATCTCTGGGTGTATGGTGATAAAGCAGCTGCCGCGGGCGGTGGCCAGACTCAATATGTTGCCGCAAAATCCAACACTTCGAAAGAGCTACGTGGTGCGACATTTAAGATCCAGTACGGCGATGGGTCTGCTGCTGCTGGCCACGTTGTGCACGATACGGTGTCTGTCGGAGGTCTTTCAGTTGATGGGCAAGCCGTGCAAGTTGCCGATGAAGTGAGCCAGTCTTTTGTTCAGCAGCAGAACTTGGACGGACTTGTAGGTTTGGCATTCAGCGCTATCAACACGGTAAAGCCAGAAAAGCAAAAGACATTCTTTGCTACAGCGAATGCTAGACATGGCACGGGATTGTTCACGGCAGACTTGCAGCACAATGCTCCTGGTACATACAACTTTGGCTTCATCAACAAAACAGCATTCAAAGGCGACATTGCCTATACCGCCGTCGACGCATCCACTGGACTCTGGACTTTTACATCATCGGGATTTGCCGTTGGAAAGGGGAAGAGCCAGAACGCACCCATCACGGCCATTGCTGACACGGGAACTTCACTCCTTTTCCTGCCTGACGAGGTCAATGAGGCGTATTATGAGCAGGTCAAGGGAGCTCAGTTCAACGAGGCAGCTGGTGGTTTTGTCTTTCCTTGTGACGCTGAGATGCCCGACTTTACCTTCAACATTGGTAACTCCGGAATCACCATCCCGGGGTCATTCATGAACTTTGCTCCTGTCCAGGGACCTGAGCCAAGTGGAACACAAAGAAGAGCTAAGAGGGGTGACGGCGCTGGTGTTGGTGCTGGTGCTGCCAACGGAACTTCCCAAGGCGATCAAGGGGCGGGCACATGCTTTGGCGGACTGCAGTCGAGTTCTGGCACAGATATTAACATTTTTGGAGACATTGCTCTCAAGGCTGCTTTTGTGGTGTTTGACGGAGAAAAGTCTCGGATAGGATTTGCTAACAAGGCTCTGCTGGGAGCCTGAATAGACAAGTACATAGAATAGATCTGATGTTGCTGGCTCAACACACAATGATATCACGAAAGTTATACAATCAATTATTCCATCTACACCATCAATGCTTTGCCACCAAGTGTAGAGACCCATCGTGATCGTGATAGCACTTGGCATAAAAAGTTTATTCATCCAAGAAATCGCTCACAACATCTTGTGCCCCTGCATAAGCGGAGAATGACACGCGTGCACAAGCGTGCACTAAGCTCTCTCTAGTGACCCTCCCACGGCCAAGTGCCTCCTGTAGCACGTACGCCACAAGGTACTTCCAACGGGCCTTCGGCAGCGTCACGTGCCGGGCTCATTCGTTTGGGACAGATTTCTGGAATTCTATGATGAGCCATCAGGAAACAACCAACCATTGGCCGTACATGATAACATCACCACCACAACTCGATATATGGGCGTTATATATTTTATGTCAGATGGATAGACCGTACATGTCTCATGCTGCCTCACTATTCAAATATGAAGTTACTTATATGACTATTGGATATTTACCATCTGACGTACCCTGCATAGAAAACGACTCTGGATACTATCTCTAATCGTCTGGTTTAGGACTTGATTTTTTTTATATAATTATCTTACTTATATCCTAAGTAGGATAGATTAAGATATATAGTTTTATATATAGGCTATCCATATAATAAGATATTATTCCTTATACCTTAAAACATAGTTTTTATACTTAATTAGCATATATTTAATTTATATAAATCTTTAGGTATCTGCCAACCTTATTTATAAGATAAAAACCTTATATCAAAGGTCTATAAGTTAGGGCTTGATTAAGAATAGTATAACCTCAGTGGTCACCTCAGCCTTCTTTTTCCTGTGAGTTAAATGGGCAGCCAGCATTGCAAAGTGGAAATTGAGCGAACTAGGAAGACGTCCTACTGATCCCTCACTTTTCCTTATCATGCAGACTGAGCAAATATTAAGTCACGATAGCTAAGATAGGTAGTTCTGATTCTGGTACGTATTCTCAGTCATGGAATGCAGTAAACGCTCCTCCCTGTACCATTCATACGAGCCTTCTTTTGTAGTCACAATCTTATCACCTTGTTTTACAAATTAATATCTAGTAAACAAAAGACATTCTACGGAGACCTCAACACCAAATAAACCAACACCATGATCCACTGTTCAAGCGCCGTACTGGCCCATGTTCTGAAAAGGGTTGAAAGACCCTAAATTCCCCTAATCACACGTATCAATACATTGTGGATAGGTTTCCGCGTAAAGTTGTTCGCCAGTCGCTTCTAGCCTTGGAAGCATCGCTTCAGTCCCATCCAATTCCCACACTTGTCCGGTATAGGTACTCGGGCTCTGGGACGGCTGTTGGATGAATTGTCCAGAGAAGCCCTGGAACTCGAAAGGCTCCGCTGAGAAAGGCGGCTGGCTCTGTGCGAAACCCTCATAACCACCACCCGAGGCCATCTCTGGTCCCATTTGTGGAGTGTCCCCAAATCCCTGCGGCTGGTATGAAGCGTTTTCGTTGGCCTGAGTCCGAAACTGAGTCGGTAGTTCTTCCAAGGGGAGCAAAAAAGGTCGATTCTCGGGATCGAACACCAGGAGCCCAGCTAGAGGGTAGAACTGAGCGCCATGAAGAAGCTGAACTCCCAAGTTGGGACTTTCAGGTGAAGACTCGTCCAACGGGGGTTGAGGAGGGCTAGGAGCATTCTGCTGAGGGCGCGGCTTTGCTCTTGTTCTCTTCGGTTTTGGTTCGATTGCAACAGCATCAGCAGGCTTTCTCCGAATTCGTTTGGGAACTGGGCCTTGATCATCTAGGTCGGTGTCATCCTAGTTTGAGTCAGTATCGTTTCACCTGGTACCCAAAGCAGCGCAACGCATATCTTACCTCGTCCGCACGTGGGCGCACCGGGGTGTATGAGACCGATGACGGTAGCGGTGCAGCTTGAGGTAGGGGTCGGCGGCGGCGCAGTACCAACTGCTGGGAATGCTGGCCGTCAGACATGGTTGGTTGTTAGAAGATGGCTCGACGTTGCTCTTAGTTAAAGGTAGAAAGAAAGAAGGAAGACTCAACCCAGCAAAGCCAGAAACTTGTCCCTTTTAACCTCGTCATGTCTGTCCGTTTATCTGTCAACTTGCAAACGAAGCAATCACTATTACCGGTTGGCTTATGACAGATTGATGGCAGCCGTTTGGTATGGCCGACACATACCACCGATGGCGCTGTAGATGAGACGGGATATTAACATTAGCAGCATTTTAGAACCCTCACCGACTGGACCGAGCTGGGGCTACCCTGGTAAGAAAGCGTGGTTGTGAATGGAAGCTTTTTGTGTAACAGAGCCTTTGCTTAGAAGACTCAGCCCTCTGGCCCTGAAGCTAAGATCCTTCTCACCGCCCCTACTGGGATAGATATCTGCTTCTTTTTTCTTTAGAGCATCTTGCCTGTTCTTTGAGGCAGGTCTAGGTGCATTTGTTGCATTGGAGATATATCAAGTTTGTTCTGTGATGGATGCAAGCCAAGCCTTCTTCATTTTGAGACGGCTGTGCTTGCGCATAACGTTGAAAGGCTCTCTCTTGACCCTCACTCGTCAGTTCTAGTACCAGAAGCCTGGTATGAGAACAGATACTTCGTGGGGCGAGTTCCTCTTCATTGGCCTCCTAGCAAAATGATATATATAGTAATCTGTTGGGGATGACCAGGACTCACACCATGAATGCCCTACCTTGCACACTGAAAGCGGGGTAATATCCCCTATATGCCTCTGTTGTGCCTGCATGTACGCTATTCGGCCTGTATCATCCCGCCAGCCAATCTTGGAGAACATGGAAGGATACACAACATTCCAGCCACCTTCTTTCTCACAACCAGCAACCTGAATTAACAGATGGTCGACATGGGGACGTCGGTAGTGGACCTTTATCTCCGCTATCCGTTCGGAATGATCCATTGAGGTAGGGGCCGAACCCCATGTCTCCCGTCCCGTCTCGCCATGGCCGCCCTGCTCTTCCGTGGCCTAGTCTCCCACCTAAAGACCCTGTTGTTCCCGATGACTGCCATCCTTTACTGAGGGGGTCCCTGGTCCCATCTTTCAACGGGCAGAGGTTAAAACAAACGACTGACTAGTATTGGATACGCACTCACGTCAATTTATCAGCTGAGGAGCACAACATGTCTTTGGGCTGAACTACAGCAAGGTTTTTAAGATGGACTTGCGTCGATACATACACAGGTTAGTTGCATTTGTATATAGTGTTGCATGGCAGAAGCTTCACAAAAGCAACGAGTGCAATAACAGGGAGGATGGTATAACCAGCTCCTGTCTCGGATGAATGGCAAATTGCAGCGAGCAAACAAGCTGGTGCCTTTTCAGCCTCAATGCATTGGTGCCGGCCAGATACCGTTTTAGGGTAGTCAACCGTCAAGCAAAGCAAAACAGAACACAGCAAAGCACAGCCCGACTTGCTGATGACGTGTGTGTATTTCTCCGTCCAATGCTGAGACGACCTATCCTATCAGCCTATCAACAAAATGCAAGAGATAGCCTATGAACATGGATTAAGAGTAGGAGTAAAGCCTGATTTTCAGTTGTTCCTCTGCGCGAGTCACGAGTGTGGATTCTTTGCACGACTCAAAAGATTCTCGTTTCTCACTCTCGGGACGCCTCTTTTTGTCCCGTCCATTCTGACAAATCAGATAGGTGTCGGCCCAGATGGTACTGGATAGAGCAATATCGTGTCCTGCCTTCCGGGTACAAAATTGATCCATAGTCCAACGCAACATGTCATTACAGTCGCGGTTACGGGATTTAGGAGGTCGTCTGAAAACTCACATGAAAGTCATTTCATCACAATGTGCCCAAGTTTCCCCAGTCTGGTTCGGAAAGATCGTCAGTGGCTTGATCAGTTAGCCATCTTTCATATGCAGGCGCCTTCCAGTGTTTTTGAATTTCTTCTCGGTTCCCTTGCTGGCTGACCAGTAGGGCAGAGGGGGTATGTCGCAGAGGCAAAGATCACTTAACTCGGTCACTGAACAACAAGACAAGCAAGGACTAGTTTGAGCGTGTGTAGATTGACTCTATGATGCCATGCCCCCTTCAGTGGCATGTTGATCCTGATCTATGCCGGTCTGTAATCTCTCTCTCGGCTGATGGTTCATTCCCCTACACATCAGGTTCAACCTCCTCTACGGTCGGTACCTTGTTCAACGTAATCCCAAAGAACGCTGACACAGCCTTGATACTATCCCAGACCACCTGAACATCCTCTTTCGACACACCGATCCGTCTCGTCCCGCGAATATGCCAATGCGTCTCCAGCGGCAAATTCTGACTCATAATCGCCGGCAGTACAACGAGCTGTGTATCGACATCGTCCAGCACCTTGCGATCCGACAGAAAGAGTCCGTAGGTGATCTCTGTCGAGATCCATGCAAAGTCCTTGTGCGCGTCAAATAATCCCAGTGTATCCCCTGCATTGCGCGTGTAAATCTTCTTGAACCAGTCCACGCCGCGCTCGTGGCTCGCTTCGTCGGCCTGCCATCCCTCGCGCGTGCTGCTGAAGTCGAGATCCTCGGGCTTTTCGATTTTGCCGATGGCTAGGATGGCCTCGAGGGGCTTGCAAACGCCAACGAGAATGGTGACTTTGATGAGAGCTTCTCGGAGGCGCTGTACGAGAGCTTGACGAGTTTGGCTGGTTTGGTAAACACTTTGGCTAGTCAGATACTGGTAGAGGGCTGCTGCGGCTTCGGGGTCGGGGCTGGCGGAGAGACAGGCGATGACAAGGAGATACCAGCGTTGGTCGCCGAGTTGAGTGTTTTCGAAGTTGGCTTCGATGCTTTGGAAGAGCTGCGAGAGCTCGGGTGTGAGCTCAGAGGGTGCCATGGTGAGATGCGTTGGTGAAAAGTGTGAGAGTTATGTAGTGTCTTTGGATAGATTGTAGCACACATAAGCTTGATTGTAAGACAGAGTTTGTGCCCCTCTCACTCAATCTTGCTCCACATTAGACCTCTGAATCACCAACCTTATCGACACACAACGAGCATAAGGGGACGAGAATTGAACCAGAGCTAAATTATATACAAGTAGTCTCTATGGTACATATCGTGCCTCTTACCTCTAAATTGGATGGAGAATGGTTCGGGGGCTTTTACTACTTTGGGAAAATGGTCTCCGAGTGACGTTGTGTCTTACTAATCCGCTTATCCACTGGCAGTCCCAGGGCACCTCACTTATAAGAGGCCTTCCCAGTCTTGCCAGTCAACTTAGGTATCTTAAGTTGGAAAAGATCTTGGCGTCACTTGTTTCACCTTTTACTAAACTACCATCAAAATGGGTCAAAGCGTAACCATCATTGCTGAGGCCGAAATCGACGCTCCGCTCGAGACAGTCAAAGCGGTTGTGGGTCTTCATTATCGAATATTTGGCTCAAAAAGCTAACAGTATTGTAGTTCCTTGACTTTCCTCGATACAAACAATGGAGTACTTGGTACATCGAACCCGTAGTCTCTTCGAAAAAGAACGATGATCTGGTTCCTGAAGACAAGCTCAATATACAAATTAAGGATCTGAAGTTCACGGCAACGCTATTCGTCAGTAGTCTTTGCAAAACTCTGTGCAACGCTGACCAGCCTACAGAAGAATACGCCCGACGCATTTGCATGGCAAGGGGGCATATGGCCACTGTTTCAAGGTCAGCACGGGTTTAGCTGGATGCCTAGTACAAAGACACCGGGTCGTACCACGTTCAGGCAGGAGGAGACCTATATGGGTGTGATTGCGTTTCTGTGGTGGCCAAACTGGTATTTAGGAAAGATCACTCAGCAGATTTTTGAATCATTCAATGCCGAGGTGAAGGAAGAGGCTGAGAGGAGGGCAAAAGAGTAACGGTCACTGTTCACCCATATAAATGTCGGGTTTAATTGGACTTTGAACACGGGCTCATGTTAACTTACAGGCGGTAAGATGAGTCATGAGTTAAATACAGTATAGCAGCCCAGATATACTTGCATATTTGAAGCGCCGGAGCCGACAAGCTCAGCGCTCGTATGGTGGCCAGACGTCTAGCAAATATTAACTTTGGTTGTATTTAAGAGCAAAATAATGGTAAGATTGAGAATTATAGGAGCGGTTCGAAATATGACTGCAGCCACCAAGTGGCTCATCAAAGAGGGCTATCCTCCAACGACTCAAGGAATAGTACAGATTTGGATGAGCCGTGATGAAACATCAGAAGCTTTTGATCAATCATAAATACGTGAAATAAAACTAATTTTTGTATATCAGCTTGTCCTTAGTCGGTTTATTGTAGGATATCACGGTGCATCAAGACCACTACAGTCAAATTTTACCTACGGCCAATTGAAGACGTTGTAAGCCTATCATCAGCAGCGCCATTTAGCAGAGTTTCAGACTTGCTTACTTATAAGTAATCAGCTGTCAAACTACCGTGCCAAAAGCGACTGTGTCTTCTTAGCGCAGTGGTTCCTCAGCGTCTAACATCACATACCTGTCTAGAAGATGCTCGTTCTCTGAAACTGGTCTTGCACCCTCCTTCAAAAGGTGGCTGAACATGTTTATCTTGACCCTTACGATTTCCAATACTTTCAAGTGGTTCAGCTATTGGGATTGGGGGCTCGTGAGAACCACATACCAACGTTGGAATCTTATTGCGGCGCTTCCGATGGCGGTGCAGAGATATTACGTATCCAGCGTTGGCAGACAAGGTAACGTGCTGGCTGCAGTCATGTGATAGAGCTGGCATGCTTGATTGCTCATCGAAACGCATAGCAAGCTTTATTGTCTCGCCAAGCTGATTTGACAGGTTATAGCCATGACCTCTCCACAGGTGGAAATATCTAGTGACAGCTGATAATTTGTACGAGTAGATCAGACCCCTGTCAAGTGAAGACGATCAACAAATGTGGTAGGCACGGCTGTTACGGCAATCAGGCTATTTAGACCATGATCTGATCCAGAGTAACGGGACGTGAAAAACGGTGGAGATTTCCTCAAGACACGTGGACTCGAACAATCGTATCACCTCATTCTCAGCCAGAATCTGACAGAAATATCTGCATATTAACAAGACTGTCTCCTTTCTGTCAGCCTCTTTCGGACCTGACCGCCACTTTACCCGTGCCAATCAGCTTATACCTTCACAACATGTCAACTCCCTTGTAACCCAGCAATTGTTTGCGATGCACATGGTTGCCATGCTTCTAGATCAACAAAAATAGATGATGTTGTTTCGATCATGGGGCTTTTTGGCTCACAGCTGACCGGCATCCATCCCGGAAGAAAGTATGCTGCACCTGCGGAACCGGAGTTGAGAAGAGATCATCAGATGCTGGGCTCTGAAATAAAGAACAACCTCTAACCCGTCATTCAGCCCTCTAGTTCTAGCCATCAGTCTATCAATTACTTAACCAATCATATCATTCAATTGAATCAATTCAATCTTCAAAATGCCTGCCGGAGTTCCCCCAGAGCGCTCTTACTCCCGTACAGATGCCAGCGTTCGAGTCGAGTATCCCGAGCCTCATGAGCTTCCGTCTACCAAGCCCGTGATTGGCCAGGGTGGACAATTCTCCAAGCCCACGCTGGCTTCCCTCTCTCTTGAAGGCAAAGTCATTGTTATGACGGGTGGAGCTAGAGGTCTTGGACTGGTCATGGGCCAGGGAATTGTCTTTTCCGGTGCTGACTTGGCCATTGTTGACTTGAACAGTAAGTTACCGCAACTCAACGTGCCGTGCAGTTACTGACAGATAATAGAGGAGGAAGCAGACTCACAGGTCGCTCGGCTGACAGAAGCCTTCAAGAAAGAAAACCCCAACAGCGAGAAGTAAGTTGACGCGTACTGGATATCACGTATACCTTCTAACAATTGTTTAGGGTCCCTAAAGTCACAGCTCACTACGCTGATGTATCCAGCCAAGAGTCTGTCGAGGCTTGTATAGCTGAGATCCTGAGCCAGCACTCCAAGATCGACGGCCTCGTCACCTCGGCCGGCTTCTCAGAGAACATTGCCGCCATCGACTATCCCATTGAACGCATCCGCAAGATGTGGGGTGTCAACGTTGACGGAACATATATGTTTGCTGTCGCTGTTGCTAAGCATCTTATGGGGCGCCAGTCACCTGGCAGTATCGTATGCATTGGCAGTATGTCTGGAAGCATTGTCAACATTCCCCAGCCGCAGGCGTAAGTCACCCCCGACCATAACAAGAGACTGATAACATGGTGACTGACACTCTAAACAGGCCCTACAACATCTCCAAGGCGGCTGTCCGCCACATGGCTGCTTCACTCGCTATTGAATGGGCTCATGCCGGTATTCGTGTCAATTGCATTTCCCCCGGCTACATGCTGACCGCCATGTAAGTTGCAAACGCAAATTTCGTCAGATTATCACTAATAGCGCACAGGACGGAGAAGATAATCAAGGAGAATCCAACCATTGGAAAGACATGGACGGACCTGATCCCCCAAGGCAGAATGGGAGCGCCAGAGGACCTTATGGGCCCTGTGACTTTCCTGCTGTCCGATGCCTCTGCGTACATGACCGGATCAGAAATCCGGGTAGACGGAGGATACACATGTACTTAATCTTGTGGGTGTGGGAATGATTAGAGCTTTCGAGATGGAAGCAAGGTAATAGATAATGGATGATAGACAAAATGCATGTACAATGGAATAGTTTGTTTACGTCTTGCGGCGCAGTGATTCTCACGTAAGCAGACCCTTCAGAGATATATCAGTTCCTTGCCGACCTCTTTACTCTTTTCCAACTCTGATAACCCCCTCCTTACAATGTCTCTTTCAAAATTTGCCATCTACGCTCTTGGCTTCGCTTGCATCGCGCGAAGCTTTATGGCCTTCACAAAACCGCAGGAGGAATACGCGCTTAACGGCCTCAAACACACAGTTCTTTCAAACGACGACCCAAGTTCGGGACCTATCTATATGTTGGGCCTTTGGGAGATGTCTGTGGGGGTTCTCTTGATTTTAAATCATGCGCGAGATGATACAGCTAGTGTCACGACTCTGTTGGGGCTTATGGCATTGTTTAAAGCGGGAAATGCTGTTTTGCTCTGGAGGATTGGGAATGAGAACATGATGAGCAAAGTTGCTGGGAATGTGGCAACCGCTGTTGTTCTCTCAGCGTGGTCATGGCATAAAGGCTACGCGTGAGCATATGAAGGGAAAGTGTGGGAACTCGAGTATGATGTTATAGATGGTTTGTTTTATTGATGATTGTCTATTGATGAGGCCATTGCCTCGTCAGAGGAGTAACACATATGTTTATAAGACATTTACAGCCCAAGATCGAGCATAAACCCTCTCCGAACAGGAAAAACTTTGGCATAATATCGCGAATCCAAGGCCCTTTGCTCATAAGAGAGGTTCTGTCCTCGACATGTATCAGTTTTATTTATGGTGTTGGAAGCAAGGGAATTGCTGTCGAGCATGTAGTGGTCAGTACACCACTCCTGTCGTAATCTTGCCGAATAATTCGACTTCCGCTCATCCTCGATAGGAAGAGATACGAAAAAGCGCTCTCGGTAGAGATAAGCTTGTGCGGTACCCGCTCCTCATGTACAGGCCTTGAGACTGGCAACCACAGCAAATGACAACAGAGGAGAGATGACGTAGGAAGTCTGTTGTACTTGTTAGAAACAATCACCAGGAACAAAGGCTTCCTTACCATAAGGACCCTTGCAATGGACATTTTGTCATCCTCGTCAGCATCGTCAACCTCGGCCATGGCCATGAGCTTCATAGCGGGCGGGCCGGCTGGCATGAGCATCATGGTGAACCAAAGAACGGGGTCTTGGCCAAGGATATTGGTCTTGCTGACGAGCATTCGGATGAAGAGGATACTCAAACTATTTGAACAATTGTTAATTAAGTACGGACTTGAGCAATGAATGTAAGCATAGCGATTGCACTTACGCTGGCCAGACGAGGAATCGAATGATGACAATGATGAATAGCGGCGTCCAAGGGACCTTGCCCGAGTCATGTCCGCGGCGCATGCGTCGGAGGCTGTGGGCAAGCTTGATACCGACGACAATGACCTGTAGCGTGACAAACAACTCTCCGATGTTCTTGAGACTGACAGTCAACCAAGCGTTGAAGATGCCACCGTCATCATACTCGGAGAAGAAGGCTTTCTTGAAGGGAGGGACAAAACCGAGGATGATGCCAATCAAAGCACCTACTGCTGGCGGGCTGATGAATTGAGTTGTGACCGCCAACACGTGCTGAATCTTGGGATGCAGTCTGTCCCATACAGCGTGTTGAGCCTGCGCACTACCGCGAGCCGCCCTCTTTGCGTATCGTGGCAGAGGACCGGGTAATAGAGAGGTGCGTTCATCGGCTTCGCCGTTCTCCTCAGCCGAGCCATTCTCTCCAGAAACGTCATGCCCTGCCCGGTCGCGCAAGTCCCGATCCATGGTATCGACAGGATCCTCATCGCTGACGCCAAGAAGACTTCCGCCGAGGCCAAATGTGAGCATGTTGGAGATGACGGAGCAGACGAGAAAGTAGGACTTGGCTCGGCTGATGATGTCGTCGGAGCTGTCGTCGTCGGACTTTGCGAGCGAGGTAAGGACGCCAGCTGAGCCAAGCGACTGGATGAGGAGGAGAGGGTACGAGGTGGTGTTGTTGAAGGTGATGGCTGGGGTGAACCATTTAGGCAGGTTGAGGCACTTGGTGAGGGCGTATCCGGCGGCCATGGAGGCGAGGTTGTAGACAAGAGCCCAAGCTGAAGCTAATTAGAGCGTGTAACACGACAGATGCAATGCAATTGGCGGCTTGCCTAGGATGGGGAGGTACAGAGTTGCATTAGACACCTCCATCTGCGAACCGAGATTGTTGATGAGAAGAGCAGGGAGGAACATCTTGATGCAGATCTTTGAGATCTGGCGGCCAGTCTCGACAGTGAGAAGCTTGGTCTGGCCTGCGATGACACCGTAGAAGATGGTGAGCAGGACAGACGCCGACGCCTGAATGGCGCCGACGAAGCTGCTGACGATGCTGCTGGACATGGTACCGGTCGACTCTAGGGAGGTTTTTTGGTGATGGGAGTATCTCAAGAGCGAGAGCAGAGGTAGAAATAAGCTACCTACAGCAAGGTAGGTAGATACATCTACCGGGTCTACCAAGAGCGAGCGCGTTCCTGGCACTACAGTTAGTAGGTACATTACGTCAATAATGGTGATGTCAAAGCCGGAGCAAACGTGCCTTGAATAGTGGGGCACAGCGCCTAGAATTTTAAGCTTATTGAGGGCCTTAGGGGGCACAAACTGGGAAATACAGTGGAATGCAGTGGACAGCCAACAAGAATCAGTCTGCACCATGCCAAGCAGTGGAGGCTCTGTGACGAAATGGGCCATGGCATGGCATGGCATGGCATGGCATAAATGAATAAATAAATATTTTCATATGCAATATCGTGTATGTAATTCCCCTCCAAGCTAGCTTACCTACCTAGGTAATCATCGGTGCCCAGTATCACCCAGCAGTTCGTATTTCTGGTTCGACGGCAGCTCCTGTGGCCTATAATGCTCGTCGCCCGCCGCCAATTCAGTAACAGCGTGATAACTGGTTGGCGATCCAAGCTCTGCTGATGATTCCTTTCGCTCGGCCGTGTTTGTTTGATGTCTCCGGCGAAGAATGAAAAAGGCTACTCCAGCAAGAGCCAAAACCCCCACGCTGACGCCGACGCCAATACCCGCCTTGGCACCGGTTGAGATACCCGTTGCTGGGGCTTCATCTTGGTTATTTTCTTCGCTACTGTCGCTTGTGTCGCTGCTCGACGAGTCGTCTCCTCCATCGGTACCCTTACTTCCAGTGTCCGAGGCAGCACCATTCTTGTCCTCTATCAAAGGCTTCTTGGCGTCCGCCCACGTACCACCTCCGTCCATGTACAGCTCCATAATACTCCCTCCACTGGGATAATAAACCCAGATCTCGTCTGAGTCCAGCGCCGAGACAACAGCCAAGCGACCAGACTTTTCATCTGCGCGGGGCCATTGTTTCACTCCCGGGTTATCTTCCTCTTTCCATGCACTATTGGTCTGCGACAGGCGGTGGAGTTTGCTGTCGGCGCCGATGTAGAATATCGACAGCTCGGCCTTTGCGTTGGCGGCCATTCCAAGGTCCGCAGCTGTATTGTCGAAGGATGAGAGAGTAAAAGACTCCCCTCCTGAGGAATCGAGAAGCATATCGGAAGGATCGGTCATGTTTGTCGGCGCGGGGCTATCGAAGGGTGTCGGGAAAGACGCTTGTGTCCCGGTCAGTAATCGTCTCAAGCCGCTGATGGCGATGTCTTACTCAAACTCCATTTATTCTTCTTCTCTTGGTTAAAATATGCCACAGCAATGTTGTCGCTATCGTACGGATAGGCCACAGACACATTGGTGCCCTTTGTCTGCTCAGCAGCCAACGACATGCCCGCTGGCTTCTTTTGCGACACCGGTCCAAGATATCGCCAGTCTGTGTCGTCGTCGTATGCCAGCAGATTCACCAGCCCGTCCTCGTCGTGGTAATAAAGTCGGTAGCCACCAGCATCGCCAAGTTCTGCGACCGCCAGCCCTGTGTTTTCGTGTACCGATGGGGCGCCAGTTAGGTCCGAAACAATGTCGTCGCCATCCGGATCGAGCTTGTAGTTTCCTGTCTTCAGGTCACAGGTGAAATACGCGTTCACGATAGAGTCGTCGGCGGATTGATAGAAGATGGACGCCTGCAATGTCAATCTCAAGCTGGGGTCTCGTCGGGTGCGATTGACTCACAATTGCCGTCTCCAACTCGTCGTCCCACCATCCTGTCACTGCAAGCGGCGTCGCCGACTTGGGCCGGGTTTTGATGGGGAATTTGTGTGGCTTCTCTGTCGGAAAGACTGCTGTGCCGTTGCTACTGCATGAGCTATGTAGGATATCCCCAGACCCAGGATCCTGATACGCAAAGTGAGGAGTGAGAGAGTTGGATGGCCAAGTCCACCATCCCGCTAAGCCGACCACAGGCTCTGCAAAGAGACAGACGACGCCTAGCGCTGAGGCAATAGTCGGGCGAGACATGGCGATGAATGGTAAAGAGAACGAAACAAACACCAAAGGAGAGAAAACCCAGACGCCAGCCTCTGGGGATTGGAGTCTCTCAGCTGAGGAGCGAGTCCATCAAGGAAGATTGGGTGGGTAAAACGAGCAAAAGTAACGCTTCGCAACAAAGATCGGCCAAGTAGACCCCCCGTACGGAAGTGCGCCCGTTGTTTGGCTGAGCTTTTTAAGCATTGCGGATAACGTCGTAGCAGAGCGGAGATTTATATCTGACTTAAGAGTCGGTAGGCAGGGGTCTCCCGTCGATATTCATGATCTGAAGCGCTAGTGCTTATGTATTAAACACTTCGGCCGGGGTGGCATCCTACGAACAGTAAGGCTGTTTTGCTATAGCGAGGTTGTCTCTTCGTCGTTCACCTCCTCGTCTTCTTCCCCTTCATATACAAGTCAAAAGGACAGCGGTATTACGTTTGTACTTGTCGCATCGTCGAACAACGACTTCAGAGCATCAACATGGATCAAGGACCCATAAACTACACTCGCGTCAGCGCTAAAGCTATTGTTTGCGCGCTCTGGTTGGTGGAACTGGTGCGATACAGGATGGTCGCCAATATGGTGGAGTCATCTTACTGTTGGACTAGGGCTGAAAGGGACTTTGGGAAGATGAAACCAAATCGGGATAAATGTCCGTTGAAGCTTGCATACAGACATACAACGTACAATACCGTGATGCGATGCACGGATACTACTTTACTTTGTATTGTTTCAGGGTAGGTCGGTGGAAGATGCAGTTTGGTTCAAACATCAGTACAAGTACGATGCATCTGCCGTCAGAGAGCAGCCTTGCCTCATGTTGGATAGGGTATTTGGGTCTTCTTCATCGGAGAAACAAGCGAAAGGGGATCAGGCTCTTCCAGTTCGCACGGAGAGTGCGGCAACGTTACCGTCAAGATTCATGTGAGCTTCTAAAGTCGCCAATCAGTGGAACAAACGATGACTTCGACAAGCTTTTCTAGATCTTGAATCAAGGACACAAAGACATGAATCCACAAGTCTTAAACATGCGAACGCATCGGCTGAAAATTCTTTGTCGCGTTTCTTTGACTGAGCTGCGTCGTCGCGCGTTGAACTCGCTCTTGGTTCTTGGTATTGGAAGCTGAAGCGAAAAAAGAGCGAGCTCACGTGACCCCCTCGCGCCCGACTCGGTCAACTTTCGGCCGCTAGTTGAGATACAGCGAACGTAACCAAGATATAAAAAGAAAGTGAATTCCGTCATCAAAGGTGAAATAATCTCAGGAAATTCATACACTTCAACCAAATTACTTCCAAACCTTGATAATACCCATCACAAACACAATGTCTTCGTCTCCCAAGACAGTCGCTTTCTTCGGCGCCAGCACGGGTGTTGGTCTCTCAGCACTTAAACACACTCTCGCTGCAGGCCATCATTGCATCGCCCTCTGTCGAACACCCTCTAAACTCGAAGCTCTCATGCCCGCAGAGAACTATCCCAACTTACGCATTGTCGAAGGCAACGCTCACGATATCAAAGTGGTGGCTTCTTGTATTACGAAGAACAAGAACTCCATTGTTGATGAGATCTTTTCTACCATCGGCGGCAAGCCCATCCTCTATAAGCTCACAATCGACGATCCAAACTGTTGTCGAGTGGGTATGGCCGTTCTTCTTGATGCTCTTAGCCAAGTCAGAAGCCAGGGAGCTACCGGAAGGCCTCACATTACTGTCTTTAGCACCACTGGCATGTCCGACTTTGGCCGCGACTATCCCCTCTTGCTGTACCCTATTTATGCGATCGCTCTCAAAGTCCCCCATGAGGACAAGAAGATCATGGAGAACAAGTTGATAGAAAGCGGCGAGGACTTTACTATTGTCCGTGGGAGCTTGTTAGTGGATGGCGAGACCGATAAGGCTATTCGCGTGGGCATCGAGAAACCCAAAGTTGAAAGGGAGTCTCTGGAGATTGGGTATTCCATCTCGCGGGAGGACTCTGGGAAATGGGTTGCGCAGAACTTGTTGATCTCAAGAGTGCCCGAGTATGACAACAAAATTGTTTCTATTACTTGGTAAGGACTGGACACTATTATAGGCATGTTTAGAAGAGGTTTGGGCTATGAATGTCATTCAGCGTGTACAAACGAGATTATGGGCAACTGATAGCCTAAGTTTTAATAATGAATTTGTATCCTTTTTTATGAAGGTGTAGCTGACGCCGGATGTTTTCCTCTTTGATCGTTCGGACTTGGATGCGGGGGCACGAGATAAGCAAGAACAGTGCTTATCTCCAATACAATGGCTCTAACTGACAGTATCACCGAAACATGCTTTCACTGCTGCGAAGTTCGTATATAAGCTATTTACAGGATATTGAGATGGCAGTCTCAATGTTAGCCTGTTGAGATTCAGCTGTAGTAACACAGAAAGATATATTCATTGTTTTTTGTCGTCTGTGATTGGCGTGAGTCTACGTATAATAGTGAGGTGTAAGTCTCTCTTGATGGTCGGAGATAACCCAGTACCTCCAACATCACGTTAATCCTCCCGAAGCTATGCCACTTCTCACCTCAGCACCTGAACCATCAAGACACTCTCCACTTGATAAAGCCGCCGTACCATTCGCCCGCCTTCCTGCAAAATGGCGGCCTTGCCCCCCGATCCGGCCCGTCCCATGCCCGGCTCGGCTTCGGAGCCCGAGAAAAACGCGAGGACAGCCTCCTCAGCCAAGCTCCGTAGCTGCGTCGTCTGCCGCAGCCGCAAGGTCCGTTGCGACAAACTATCGCCATGTTCAAATTGCCGCAGAGCCAACATCCCCTGTATTGTGCCGTCCAATGACCGGCCTCCGAGATGGGCGCGACGTATCGAGCGCATCACCAACCCAAGGCAGGATGTTGGAAGTCAAGTTGCTAGCAGTCCTCAAACTGACCAGATCATGGAGAGGTTGCGGACACTTGAAAATTTGGTCAAGGAGTTGAGTGGGCAGCTCGAACAGGCCAATGCTGCGGCAAGTCGGCGCGGTTCGGCTGAGGCTTCGTCTTCTCCTGATAGCAGAAAGGATCCGGCCAGTCCTTCGTCGACGTCGACGACTTCAGATATCCAGAAACATTTTGGACGTATGGTGTTACAAGATGGAAACAGAGGGCGTTACGTTGCCAGTGGTTTCTGGAGTCGCATCAGTGACGAGGTAGGATGGCTTCAATATCACGCTCCAGTATCAAGGCAGTTAATTTGACCTGTATAGCTCGATGGACTCAAAATGGACACGTACAAGCTAGCTGGAGATGAAGAGTCTTCAGAAGACGATGACTTCCCTGCAAGTACCCCTTCGACACAGGAGCTCAACAGAGACCCTTCAGAAAGATATGCCTTCTTGTTTAGGCACGACCTTAATTCAACACGACCTGCTGGCCAGGAATTTCAACCTATGCCATCCCAAATCCCGTTCTTGTTGGATGTGTTTGACGAGAACATCAATATGCTTATGCAAGTTATCCATATGCCGACAATGAGGAAGATGGTTCGTTCATCACGCGGCGCTGCCAGTGACATCTCCCTCAAAAACCAAGCATTGCTGTTCTCGATCTACTACGCTGCAGTGACCTCTATGGAAGATGAAGATGTGATAGCTAACTTTGGATCTACCAAAGCAGAGCTAAATCTCAAGTTCCGTCGAGGCCTTGAATATGCCCTGGCAAGAGCAGATTTCCTCAATGAACCTGATATCATTATCGTCCAAACATTGGTCATATTCCTAGCTCTCGCTCGTCGACATGATAGCCCGACTTATGTATGGATGATGACGGGCCTTCTCATCCGCATGGCTCACGCTATTGGTCTCCATCGTGATGGTTCACGGTTTAAGAATTTATCACCTTTTCAAGTCGAGCAGCGACGTCGACTTTGGTGGATGGTCATCACAATTGATATCCGCGCGTCTGAAGATCAAGGAACTGAATTCACAATTGCTAATGACAGCTTCGATACCAAGATGCCCCTCAACCTCAACGACTCAGACCTTGAGCCAGATACAAAAGAGACTCCAACAGAACGGGAGGGCGTCACAGACATGTGCTTCTCTCGCGCCATGTTTGAGCTTAGCAGCGTTTCCAGGCAATTGATGGCTTCGAGCATCCATACAGGTGGACCAAGTCTTGGGGAACAGATCGAACTGCTGAGGAAGCTCCGTGAAAAGTTTGAAAATGGCTACTTACAATACTCGGTTGATCCAAACGACGTTGCCCGTTGGGTTGGCGTTGTATGCACACGATTGGTCTTGTCCAAGCTGACGCTCTTGGTATATCTCCCTGCACTGTTTGCTTCACCCAATGAGCGCTTCTCAGATCAAGTCAGAGACAAGTTGCTCACCGCAGCCATCGAAGTAGCAGAGCACAATCATGCTCTCAACGACGATACGAAATGCCGCCAGTGGCGTTGGATTTACCAGACGTACACTCACTGGTACGCCATAGTCTGGCTTCTCATCGAGATGTCTCGGCGACAGTGGACACCGATCGTTGAGCGTGCATGGGTTGCTGTGCACAGTAGATGGCTGATACCATCGCAGCACAATCTGGCCAAGACTCAGCGAGTGTGGGTTCCGCTGCGTGGGTTGATGGCCAAGGCGAGGAGCCATCGAGCAGCGCAACTTGCACAAATACGCGGCCATACAGGTATCATTGAGCAACTGGAACAAGCTGGTAGTTCTGTTCCATTACCCACCAGTTCTGGTTCGTCCTCGGACGCCCAGACGCAAGAGCAGTACATTGCAGCCTGGCGCACCCTCGTCAACAAGTCAGCGGATACGACTGTCGAAGGTCAAGTTCCTGAAACTGGCGAAGCAGGCAGCTTTCGCGTTCCAGTTGCTGCACCGGAAACTGCTGGGGAAAGGATTGAGTACACATGGCCGACTACCTCGCCAGAATACGATCATAATGTGTATCAAAGTCCAACTATCGATGCGCAATTGGCAATGAACGCAATCCAATTCCCTCCAGACCCGACTAGCGAACCTTCAATTAATACAGTATCTAAAATCTGTTCTTGGACCGGCCTGGAGCAGGGCACCGATGCAGCGATAGATACCAATATCGATATGGAGATTGATACCGACATTGACTGGAACGCTTGGCTGCAGTCGGCGGTGGGCATGGAACTAAATGCGGGAAAGAGAGATAATTCTTAACCTAATTACTTTCAGATAACTAGCTGTAATTTATGCATAATTACGCGTGCTTATTCTGTTTGGAATAGTTATTGGAGCAAGGCTTGTTACGAGCCTTGACCAGTTCACGAAGAAGGAGTTCTACATGCTGGACAAATGGTGCCAAAATGCACTGCATTACAAGTAAGGAAGTGCAGCGCAGTCGAGCTGTAACACATGTATTACTGTGCGAATCTGCCGGAATTGTTTAGTCCTGTTAAAACCCTTTCTTATTCCTCTCATGAGGTAGAACCATATAACTCCTTCTGGCGCGCAACCACTGCAGAATGGCGAATTGCTCCAGGCTTGAGCTTATCAAAGTTCAAATCAACCCCTTCTTCGATATTCGGGAACGGACCAAGAGGCGTGATAGCTAGGGGATTGACCTTGTAGTGACTCTTGGTATACTTTGCAAGTGGTCAGCATGAATTAGTTGCATGATGGCTTGATGGCTTACATTCTCCTTGATATGCTTGAAGTCTGTCGTCTCTTTAAATCCCTTGACATTCCAGTATAAGTTCTTGAGCCATTCGTGAATGACTGGGTAGTTGGCTCGGATGGTCCCAAGGTTGCATTTGAAATGCTGCACATATACGGCGTCAAAGCGAACAACGGTAGCATAGGCCCGTATATCAACTTCAGTGAGATCCTGGCCCAGGATATAAGGGCCTTCATTCTTATGGATCAGGTTCTCGAGGTGGTTAAGTGCTGCAAAAACAGTCGGTACGTTTCGATCATACTCCTCCTGGGAAGTTGCAAATCCGGCTTTATAAACGCCCGTGTTGAGATCTCTCTGCATCCAAAGGCTTATCTCATCGATGCTGGATCTCAGATGCTCTGGGTAGAGATCTAGGTCTCGCCCAGGAGTGTTTGAATCGAGGATTGTATCAAACGCTTTGGGCAACCAACGCAGCAGTTCATGGCTCTCGTTGTTTACAATTCGCTTCTCTTTCTTATCCCAAAGAAGAGGAACACTATATCGACCATGGTAGTTGGGGTCGTCTTTGAAGTAGACCTCATGCAAGTACTTTGATTTGAATAGATGATCCTCTGTCGCTCCTTGATAGAGGTCATCCGGAGGGCTCGGAAACTGCCATCCAGGCCATCCCTTGTCGTCGCCTTTTGGGTAAGGCTTCACAATAGACAGTTCAATGATGTTTTCAAGGCCTTTGAGATGTCGAACCAAGTTGGCTCGATGAGCGAAAGGGCAAAAAAGGCCGATATATAGGTGATAGCGGTTTCTCTCGGGCGGAAACTGGGTCTCGGGACCGATGATTCCGTGCCAAGAGTCTTTAGGGCCACTATGTATCGACATTATGTAGCGTATGGCTCAATCTTTCTCTCGCGTCAGATGTTGTTGATGCAATCAAGACGAGATCAACCCCGCTCAGAAAGTCGGATAACCGGAATTTACACTCCGAGTGTGCCGGAAAAGTACCTCTAGTTAATACTAGGTAGTATCCTTCCTCAATGATCTTGTGCGTATAAAATCAACGAATAGACCAGCGTTGGGGTTCTTTTTCCCTTCGCTTCCGCAGGATTCTTTACCATTCTCACAAGTCATTTTACCATGAGTAGCATATATAATATTGACCACATGCTGTGTTCGCCAGATACAAGTATAAGCTAAGCAGTACTAATATGGATCAGTGTCAACATTCCCTAGTGCACTGAACTCACTGTGACTGACATTTGGCAATTTTAACTATTACACAAAGAAAGATCTTTCGCAGCAAGTAACACAGAACCTTTTGCGTGATAATTGCAGCCATGCTCTGGGCATCCTGTTAGGTTCCAGGGTGTAAAATACCACAACTCCAGCCACGTAAGATTTATCAGTTCATTTATAGTATTGTCAACTTACGAGAATCAGGTTACCGGCTTAGTATGACAATGCATAGATGCATATTGCACAGGAGGCAATTCATGATGTGGTTCAAGTTCAAGTATTCTCGATTTTCAAAGATACTAAACAAGGAATCTGAAGGAGAGTATGAGAAGAGAAGAGAAGAGACTCATGTACAGATGTCCAAACTGTTCCAATCTGTAAAGCAAAATAACTAGAAGGGGCTCTCGCGTTGAGACTTGTATCAAAAACCTCGGCCATGCGAGCCTCATACTCACATCAGACAAGCAACCAGCCATCGTTGGCTCCTAGGCCTGGAACTGGCCAAGCTTTTCACTCCGCATCCAGTGAAGACCCATAACATCCTTTTTGCCAGATCGACGCCTGGACTACCACACACGCAACACATAGCGCTTTCGAGGCTTGTCACCACCGGGCTTGTCGCCGCCATTGCCCGGCTTGCCACCGCCGGGCTTGTCACCTCCGTTGCCTGGCTTGTCACCTCCTTCGTCTCCGCCATGACCGGGCTTATCACCTCCAGGCTTGTCGCCTCCATTTCCGGGCTTGTCGCCGCCGTTGCCTGGCTTGTCACCTCCTTCGTCTCCTCCATGACCGGGCTTATCACCTCCAGGCTTATCGCCTCCATTTCCAGGCTTGTCGCCTCCATTTCCGGGCTTGTCGCCGCCGTTGCCTGGCTTGTCACCTCCTTCGTCTCCGCCATGACCGGGCTTATCACCTCCAGGCTTATCGCCTCCATTTCCGGGCTTGTCGCCGCCGTTGCCTGGCTTATCACCTCC